>CAJVPL010000495.1:0-25151 GCA_910591945.1 Ambispora gerdemannii
TTATTTTATTAATAAATATTTTTTATTTTTATACTAAAATAAAGATGATAATCTATATTTTAATATATATTCTTCTAGAATATTCTAGAATATTCTGTTTATTTATAAACATGGAAAAAAAATTTTTTATAATTAAAAAATTGCAATTTTAATTATAAAAAATTCTAGAAAATTCTAAAAAATTCTAGAAGAATATATATTAAAAATATAAATTATTATTTTTATTTAATATAAAAATAAAAAATATTTATTAATAAAATAACAAATTTTAATATAAAGCAATAATGTCAATTTTACTATATTTTACTATATTTTTTTCAATTTTTAGTAATATAGTATAGGATATGTATATATATAATTTTATAAATTTTAAATAAATTTTCATGAAGTTATATCTAAAAAACTGAATTTTAAATATATATAATAACATTTGTATATTATTATAAATATATTTTAAATTTTATAAAAATTAAATCAATAATAACAATAAAATTAAGTCTCAAAATTTAATAATTAAATTATTTACTATATATATTATATCAATTTTAATCAAATTTTATATAGTAAACTAAAAATTTTTATAAAATATATATAATTAAAATATATTAAAATAAATTTTAATATCTAATAACTTAATTAAACAAAACAAAATTAAAATTTTATTTTAAAAAAATAATTTATTAATATTTATTTGAAATATAAATATTTTTGTATTAGATTATATCAAAATAAAAATTATAATTTATATTTTAACATATTTTTTAAATTTAATTTAATGAAGTTATTTTAATTATAAAGTTATTATAAAATTTTTATAATTATAATCTAAAATTAATTATAAAAAATTTTTGCAATAATTTTGTAATTAGAATAACTTTGTTAAATTAAATTTAAAAAATTTTAGAAAAATATATATATATATAAGATAGAAATTTTAAGTTTTATTATATTTTATTTATAATTTAATTAATTATTATATATTTTTTTAGAATTTTTAGATTTAATTTAATAAAGTTATTTTAATTGCAAAAATTATTGCAAAACTTTCTTATAATTAAAATATAAATTTAATAAAAAATTTTAACAATAATTTTGTAATTAGAATAATTTTATCAGATTAAATTTAAAAGCCAAAAAAATATATATTAAAATATAACTTATAATCTTTATTTTAATATAAAAATAAAAAAATATTTATTAATAAGATTAAAAACTTTATATAAAATAAAAATTTCAATTTTTACTGTATTTTATTAATTAAATTACATGTACAATTTTATTAAATAAACAAATTTAAATAATTTATTAATATTAAGATTTTAATATAATAAATCTTTTTACAATCACTTTTATTATAATTATATTATATAAAAATTCTGTTTTAATTACACTTTTCAAGAATTAGTTATAATAAAATTATTTTCTATAATTAAATCTATAATAAAATTTTATTATAATTATATTTATAAAAAATTATTATTGAATTCAATTATATGCTTTTTGAATAAAATCAATATAGTTAATTTCTTTATAATTATCTTTATTATTATTATTATTTTTTGTATTGTTGAAAAAATAATATGAATTTCTAAAAAAATGTTAGTTAATATAAATCATTTAATATTTAAACAATAATAATTCTAAAAAATAAATATAATATCAAATTGAATTATTCATATAAAATTTATTTGTCTGAATTATATTTTTTTTAATAATAGTAAAATTAGATATTATTGAAAAAAATTTGATAATTAAATGCTAAAATTACTTTTGCAAAAATCTGTTCAAGAAAGAAACGTTGTTACTAACAAGAAATGATGACTTTGTTTTTAAAATTTGAATTTTGTTATTGTCATATTCCACATATTTATTATTACATTTTTCAAGTCACATGTATTTTCAGTATGTGAAACCAGAATTCCTGAAGATTACGCAACCTTGACTGTATGACAATGATCATGATGACATGATGAAATCATTTTAACTTGAATTGTTCAGTTGATCTGTAAATAGAGAAAGTATAAAATAGCGTATTTGCTGTTTTCTGATTAATATTTTAGTAGTTAAAGAGACCTCATGTCGCAAACCATTGATAAAGCCGAAGTCGAACGTATTTCTAAAGAGTATCGTGGGTTGCGTAATGTGCACGGAAAATTTGAAGGTGGGGATAAGTGGATTGATGCTGTTGACAGGTATTGTAATATGATATTATAATATTGGATAAAAAAATTGAGTGCTCTTTTATATTATCGTGTTGAAAAGATTTTTGATCCGACCTTTATGTTGATGTTTTGTTTAATTTGGAAATCACTTTCTATTATTCACCTAACCATCAATAGTCCAGATGGTGGAAAACATACAATGATGAAGGTTGAGAAACGTTTATTTTACGCAATCAAATTTCTTTCGTGTTATCGTTATTCAACAATCATCATTATCATCACCGAAAAAAGCAATTAGGTGAAATTCTAGGAAAACCCAACACAGTGGCTGCAGAAATTCTTGCTCACCTTGGAGAACCTGATCAATTGACCACAAATCTTGATCAGGCAAATCCTGTTGTAAATTTGATGCCAGGTCCATTAATTGGGAGTCAACCCGGCGTAACAGCAAGTGGCGCTCAGGAATATTATCTTGTGTACTTCTGGCGTGGGAAGGTTATGTATTAATGAATTATTTTTGTTTTGTTGTTGATTGTTGGATTCTCGTTTTTTTATGGTTGTGTTCATGTTCAATAAACATTGTAAATTTAATTTGTTCTATTTATTTTGATTTTTTCTTTTAGAATGATTATTTGTACTTTAAGGTGAGGATATTACTCGATAATTATTTATTTTCAATCCACCAATTAATTAACAACACGTATATTTATTTATATCCCAAAGATCGATGCTAACCAAGAAAAGGTTATTTCGCACGGGTGGAAATATGTCGCTACTGAATAACTAATTTAGTATGATAATATGTAGAAAAAGAACTAATTATCGATATTAAAAAATGAGATTCTATTGTATCCCCTTAATCAGACAATAATTTTTTTGTCCTATTATCACCATTGTGATACAAACAATACTAAACCAGTGTTGGGACAGGACAGCGCGTCCATGTCCGGCATTTTTTATGTCCGGGACGCGCGTCTATCAGTAATGCCGGCACATCACTTGTTAATTCCAGCCAAGGGGACTTAGTGCTGGCCAATGTTGAGATTAACTTGACCGTGTCCGCCAAATATCGCCGGACAACTTCCGTGTACGACAACACTGGCCTAAAACTATAACAATGATAATGGATTATCATTATGACAATACTCGATTGTTATTTTTCCTAGTTTATATTTAGATGTTCAATAGGTATCTATTTGATGTATTTGATGGCAGTCTGCACGAGAATGTAACATAAGTCAGGTAATGATTTCTTCTTTTATCTCTTTATGATGAAGTTTTTTATACCAAGTTTTCATTCTTTATATCGTCGCCGTCGTAGTAAAAGCCAACATCATCAACATGATTTCACTCACGATAATGTTGTTGATAAAGCAAGCAAAGGGAAAAACAAGAAATTACGATTTAATGTTACAAATATTATATGGCGCACACTCATCATCGTCATCATCAATAATAATAATAATCTAATTCTAATTACTATTCTTTTGTAAAAGCGAATTATATTTTTATCCACGTGATGATTATTGTTATATATATTGAGTAATAACAAAAAATCAGTGCGAGAACAAAGAATGGGATTTTCAATTATCGATTTTGTAGTCGTTCGTTCATACGTACGTTACATATTAGATATATTTTTGGGATATATACTATATGAATGAGAGGTATGTATCATCAAGGAGAGAGAGCATACATATAAATAAACATAGAGAATGAAGGATGATGACGATGATGAAACACATGTTGTATGAATGTATGCGTATTGTAAAGTAAACAATACTACTTTATCGATCTGTGTATGTATACAAACAAGAGAAAAAAGAGGCATATATAAACAAAGAAAAATTTTTGGCCAATGTGATTGTTGTCACGGTGATGGTGGTGGTGATGATGGTGTGGTGATGATGGTGGTGGTGGTGCTGATGGTAGTGGTGGTTTTTTGCTTTAAAAGAATTCATCATATATTTTCTTTAGCGGAGAAAAAAAGGTTAGAGAAAAAGATATTTTTTAGATTGTTGATGAATAGCAAATAAGGAATGAAGATGATTATTATGAAAAGATGATGATGTTATAATAATAATGATATTTGTGAGTGATACTTTTTTGTATATTATGATGATGATTTGAATTATAAAACCACAGCAATAGCAGCAACAAAATCATCATTATCATCATAAAATAACGAAACAATCATCCCAAGAATCATAACAATCAATCGATCCCTTATTGAATAATAATTAACACAACACACAAATTTCTTTTTAATTTCCCGCAAATAATAAAGAATAAGAAAAAGAATAAAAAAGCAATAATAAAGTAAAAGAGATTTTTTCTAATTACAAATTTGGCAACTAACCAAAAAACAAATTGATCTCGTGCCATTCAGTAATGGATCTTACATGATATAGAAAGAAAATTTAACAATAATTCAAGCAACAGCAGTTCACATTGGTCTCCTGGGTGTTTAATGATGATTGATGATTAAAGAAAATAAGAGAAAAAAAGAGAAAAGTAGAAGAAAAGAAATAATTTTTTAAAGAATAAAAAAAGATGTCATTGTTCATTAACGGATGTTGATGTTGTTGTGAAGAAAGTGTAGATGATAGTGGTAATGATGATGATGATGATGATGAAAGTGAAAAAGAGGAAATAATGAAAAGAGCAAAAAGAGCTATGTTAAAAATTTTTTCCGACATCTTTTTAAATTCAGTCAAACTAATATATTATATTTTTTGGATTTATTATTATTTGTAAGGGAGGCATGACTAGTTATGGAGGAGCTGCGTGGATTTTTTGATGGCGACGCAGATTGCTAACCACCGAGAAATGACGTCCACATCCTTCCACAGGACATTTGAATGCTATTGTTAATTGATTGATCGATGAAAGAACAAAGAAGGTAATCGAAGACGATGTGACGTTAACAACAAAATATTCGAAAATATTTATTTTAATATTAATATTAAAATAAAATTACTTACGTTTTTCGCCTGTGTGGCTGTACATATGAGTCTGCAAAGAACTTGGCCGAGTGAATCTCTTTTGACATATGGTGCACTTGTATCGTTTAGGGGTCGACGATACAGTCTTTGAGCTAAAGGTAGTCATCATGGCAGCAGGCGCTGGAGCCTGAGGTGGTCTCGTTGGAGTCTGAGGACTTTGTTGTTTCACCGGAGAGCCGTTTGGTGCCATCGGAGGAGTGACATTACCATTAGGAAAGCGAGGAGTCATCATTCCGTAATCAGGTGTTGCCTGGTGCATGCCAGGAGTGATGTTATTGGGGTGCATGTTTGCACGTTCATAGCTAACAGGAGTTGTTTGTTGTGGAGGAGCTGGTTGCTGTTGTGGAGTCTGTGGTTGACTATTATTATTACTATAAAACGGAATTGGACTTGAATTATTATTGTTATTATTCGTGTTGGTATTATTGTTATTACTATTACTATTATTGTTAGTGTTATTGTTTGGATTAGTTTGTTGTGTTGTTTGCTGTTGTTTTATAGTAGCAGGATCTTGAGTAGTGAATACTGGGTCAATTGCTCCCACAGTAGTTCTCGACATTGTCGCTGTTGTTGCTGTTGTTGTTGTTGCTGTAGTATCGTCAAAACCTTTGTGTTTTTGTGCATAAGTTAAGTGAAGAGTTGAACCATTGTTATCAGATATCATTACTTCATTTATATCTCCCCTCCATCCATCGGAAGTGTTATCGGTTACACTGGCGTCTATTGGTGGAGGCAATTGAACAATTTTGGGGTGATTAGAAAAGGGTGACAAATTCGGTAGGATCGGCATATTTGAATTTGTACGACGATCGAAATACAAAGAGGATGTTGTGGTCGTATAAGGAGCGGCCGTATATCGGGCCGAATTCATATCACCTAAATGTGTTGCTGTTAATTGTTGCGGTGATTGGTAAGGTAAAGTTTGAGAGCGAGCGCGATGTGCACTACCAATACCTTTAATCACGTGACGATTAGTTGTATCATGTTGTTCAATTTCAATCGGAGTTGAGAGTCTTCTGGCTTTAATGTTATAATTATTCGAAATATACGCAGATGAATTCGGGTTGTTATTATTATGGCTACTACTATTATTGTTATTATTGCCATCATCAATAGGGGAGGCATTTGTGTTTGCTATCGTGAAAACTTTTTGGTCTCGTGTGGCATCATTCATAATCATGTTCGCGTTGTTGTTGTTGTTATTGTTATTTTGATTACTATTGCTGGTGATTGTGGCTCCACTTTCACTGCTTCCATGTTCACTTCCATTCTCAGAAGAGAAGGAATTGTTTCCAATTCCACCATTATATTGATAAGATTCACCACCACTATTGATATCAGTGTTTGATTGATTTTGTTGCTGTTGCTGCTGAAAAACTTCCGTTTGTTGTTGAACTAGAAATTGAGAGCTTCTATTTCCATATGCAAATTGACTTTCCGCTGTAGTCACAAGTCCTAATGGTGGCGAAGAATTTGGCGAAGTAGCGGCTGAAGCTGCTGCTGCAACAGCTGCTGCTGCTGCAACCACTTGTTGATATTGTTGTTGTTGTTGTTGCTGATGTTGAAACTTTTGCTGCTGCTGCTGCTGAGCCTGTTGTTGTTGCTGCTGCTGCTGCTGCTGTTGTTGCGAGAGTTGAATAGCAGCAGTATTGAAGTTAAAGGTTGAATCAATCGATGGAAGATTAAAATGAGAAGGTGTTGTCATAATTGAAGGTGTTGATGTTGGTATCGTTTGATAATTAATATTATTGTTGTTATTATTACGATTATTATCGTTACTATTGTGGTAAAATTGATTAGAGGTATCGTTCATGCTATTATTATTCATTTGTTTTTGACGAACAGCCAACGGATGATGACTACGACCTGCAATATTTCTTCTAAAAAGCAAAAAAAAACAAATCAACCAATATTTATATATTTATTGTATGTGTGTGTGTGTGTGTGTGTGTGTGTTGTGTCTGAACGTATATATGTATAAGAGGATATGTATGTATGTATGTATGTATGTATCTATGTATGTATGTATATATATATTTTATATATATGCGTCGCTATTTATTCTACTAGATAAAAAATTAATTTCTTTTTTTGTTGGTGGTGTTGTGATACTCGAAAAAAATTCTCGTGCAATTTTTTAATTGATGATTAATGTAGAAAAATGATAAATTAAAAGCCAAGTTTTAAGTATATATGATGAGAAGGAAAGTTATGTTTCGTGATGACGACGATAGATGGTTGATTATGGATAAAATAGTTAAAATAACGCGCGTGTAAAGAACAAGAAAAACGAAAAACTGGGTTATTTAAATGTAATAATATTATGATGTGAATGATAGTGCAAAAAGATTTAATGTAATCGATTGATTGATATTGATGAAAAAACTGGTGCGGGGTCCATGTGTGGTTAGCATAATAAGCTCGACCGTTTTGATTGATAGTATAAAAAAAACCGCTCGGGAGGTTAATTCTGATTTCGAAAAGTGCCGGAAAATGTATTAGATGAAAATTTTAGTTCCCGGAATTTCCTATTATGCTTATTATTCTGCAACAGTTCAATGATCGATGTCGAAACTTATTCAATAATAGAAATTTTAATAATTTAATAATTTGAAACTGTGATTTTGAGAAGTGTTGTATGAATAGCTATTGATCGGTTGATTTATTGATTGATTGATTAATTGATTGTTGATTGATATTATTTTTTATATTATGTATGCGCATCTTATTCTAAAGCCAGAAAAAATCCGTTGATAATGTAATTTTTTTCAATGATAATGTACGTATGTATGTATGCATGTATGTATTGTGTATAGATATATTACTTTTTACACTTGTTCCCCCGCATGCACACACATTGAGCCAAAAGCAACAGTTGTACATATGACACTGTGCTGATAGAGGGAATATTCTTGATATTTAGTAAACATAGCATGCTTAAAAATATAACAAGAGTGTAAGCTTGTTATTGTGTACGTGTGTAATGCACTAAAGGGAAAATAGGTGTAACTTAATCTTGAGTGAATCTGACTGGTATTATCGTAGTTTTACTCGATATGTTTCAAATGAATTTGAACGCGGGCAAACAATCTGTATGTAGTAATTAGGTAATCTAGTATGTGGTACTACGACACACTATTTTTCGTAAGAGTAAATCTAAACCTTATCCGATAAATATTCGAATTTTAAAGCTCGAATAATAGATCTATTCTCTCATCCAACTATCAGCTGATAAGCTTTAATTAATTCTTATGAGTCACAATAGATATTAATAGAACATACATCCATCTAAAAAGAAGTTTATTATTAACAAACAACAATAAATAAATAAAATAAAATAGGGAGAGAACAATATCGCTCAATGTTTTAATATAATATTTATAATAATATATTATAATAACGGGTTTTTCAAAACTTGCTAAACTCAGGGAAGAAGAAAAGAGACAACAAACAAAAAATTATGGGTGGTGTAATGAAAGAACTTTAGGAAATTATCATCCAATTCTTGCATAAATATAAATATTAATGTAATGACGATAATAAAGTCCTCGAATAAACCGTTCAAAGATGAAAAGAATTAACATTTAATTTTAACACAATTTAATGGCGTATATGATATTAATAATATATATTACTTAAGAAAGCAACGAAGCACAAAAAAGGTCATTCCTCCGTACAGGCAGCAAAAAAACGTCAAGTTATTGTTATTCTTATGCATAGGAAAATAACAATAAAAATATATACCAAAAAATTGCTGGTGAAAAATAATTTTGGTGATAAAAATGTGGTTCTTTGTTTGATTTTCGGAAAGGTCTAATCAATGGATTAGTATAAAAAACTTTTTGGTTAAAATATATATTTTTTAGTTAGTGAAATTGTGCAGGTGACCTTTTTTTCACCGGAAAAATAATGTAAGGTTCAATGTAACAACGATGGAATAACATACACAGTATCAGTATTATATTATATGTGGTCGATAAACATTTCTTTTATTGGTAACTATTTGTGGAGGAGACAAACATCCAATCATTACCCAAACCTATTCGCAAGAAAGTTACTCTTGTCTCTCTTCTCTGTTTTAAACTCTACCATTATTCAACTTTGGATCATATATAATTTCTCTCTCCGTGCATATCAATTATCATATCGGGCATAATATCATTGTAGTTTATTATTACTAAATTAATAATATTATGTGTATCTCTTGTCAGCTTGTAATAAAATACAATGGTCTTATTATCTTCCTTTTTTAAGTAATTTGAAACTCGTCATTTAAAGAATCTACGACAAAATTTTAATACGAATTCACCTTTACATAATCATGAATTCCATATTATTATGTTCTTGGCAATGATCCAAAGTTGCACAATTCATTTTGCAAGTACAACAACATAATTTTTGTGCTTCATTGAATTTCCAGTTTTCGCGTTGTTTATTTGTTTTTTGCTTGATAAGTTCGTTGGTAGGTTAATAGGTCGATTATTCAGAGAACTTTCGATAGGCGGAAAACACTCGAATAGAGAGGCATTGTCATTTTTATTTGCATCGGAGAATTTCCGCGTAGAGGTGCAGGCGTTTCTTAGGTCAAGGGTTAGTTACTACCTTACGTCATATTAATATTTGGTTGCAACCTAGTTACGTCATGACTTAAGTTCTAATGTCTGCACCTCTATCTCGGAGGTGCAACTTACATTTATTTTAGCATACATGCATATATGCGTATACGTAGAAAAAACACAGGCACACGGCAACACAGACATCCAGACAAAACTCTAAAAGCAAACTAGATTGTCAAATGCCTAAATTTGAGAGGATTGATTGCGCGAATTCATACATATAATTGGACTGGAGAAACAAGTATTCGATCTTTTTCCTACCACCCTGATTTCTTCCTTGTATATCAGGGTTTTGAAAGGCATGAGCTATATATACTGATTTCTATTGAGCAAGCAAAACATGTACAAATGAAGAACCAAGCGAATATTTAAAAAATTATACGCTATCTAGTCAATAGGTCAAGATGTCATATTAGGATTTATGTTAATAACTTCGACATTATGTTAATGCGCCAGCTTCAAGTCACGACATATTAATTGCTATAACTTCTAGTGGCTCTCACAAGAAATAGAACACGCGATCCGTCCAAACAAAATAAACAAATATCCATTTTAAGCCCCGAAACCTCTAGTATTTTTTTAAAATAATTTGATTGTAAATTATTTTAAGCATTTTTATGAAACTGAGTGATTTGAAATCAAAATTTTTCAATTAGTAAATTTCTTGTATGAACAATCTTTTTTTCCAAGACAGATCCCACTAATGAAAAATGTTCTACTCTATGAAATCCCAGTTTTCATAAAAATCAGCTCGAGATTTATCTGCTAGTCGAATTAATGCTTCGGGATCTTAAATCTCGAGCTGATTTTTATGAAAATTGGGATTTCATAGAGAACATTTTTACTGTCTTGGAAAAAAAGGTTGTTCATACGAGAAATTTACTAATTGAAAATTTTGATTTCAAATCACTCAGTTTCATAAAAATAATCTATAATCAAATTATTTTACTAGAGGTTTCGAGACTTAAAATGGATACTCGTTTATTTTGTTTGGACGGATCGCGTGTTCTATTTCTTGTGAGAGCCATTATATACGTATAGCAATTCAATAAATATAACATAATTTAGTTAACTTTACAAGGAATTCTTTAACGAATCTTCAATAACTATAAGAAAGATCAATTTATCAAATGTTGAAATGTTTTAGATTGTTCAAACTTTTTAAACTAGTTCAAAATTAGGTTTGAAATATTTTTATATCTTTCAAAGAATACAAAGAATAATTTACAAATCAATAATAAACTATGATATAAACAAATTAAATAACAAACAAATAAAAATTATAGTGTTATAGTATATTTTATTGAACATTTAATTATTATATTCTTATTGATTATTTTATTTGTATTTTTATTGGATATTATTTATTTTATTAGGGAAGTGACATATTTTATATAATTATCAGAAAGGAAATGAATCTCAAAAATCTCATCTTTCACGTGATAAAAAATAATTAGCCAATTAAATATAATAAAAATCTCATTTGGAGAAAGGAAAAGAGGAATTATTTTTATAATAACTCGACATTATTAATATATCACTTCTATTATATATTACTTTATTTATTTATTATTATTAATTAATACAATATTAAAATAATAAAAAAATAAATTGATAAAAAGAAAAATTGATAAAAAAACAAATAATAAAAAGCTATTTCTGTAACAAATAATTTTATATAAAAATAATATTTCATCTTGTGAATAAAGAATAAACTCAAATTTTATCAAGTATAATTTAATAAGTTTAATATTAGACTTGAAATAATTTAGATATTGTTATTCTTGTATTATATTGTTAACAATATGTAATAAAGATTTCTTTACTTTCAGTATTAATAATTATATAATAATATAAAAAAAATAAAATAAAACTAGTGAAAGCAAAAATAAATATTTAATATCTGTACTAATTTTTATAGAAATTATTAAACAATCTTATATATAAAAAAATAAAGAATTTGAAAGAATAAAATAACTAAAAAAAACTAAATTATTTAATAAAATATTGACTACAAAACTATTATGTTCACATTCATCAATATTAAACAAAAATATCAATACTAATCAAACTAACAAAAAATATTAATAAAATTAATGTACTTATTTAGAATTGAGATACTTAATTACATTAAAAATAATGTAGATAATCTTTTATTTAAAGTTGCAATGCATAATTAAATCAAAATAATATCAAAAATAACAAAATCAAATATCAATATTCAATAACAAATTAATTATTCTATAAAATATATTTTTGATATAAATATCATAAATAATTTTAACAGAAACTGACTTGAATTAACAAGCTTTAATATTTGATTCCAACTTATTTTAACTAATTATTTTGAATTAAATTCAAAATAAAGAATAAATATAATATTTAATATAATAATTAATATTATAAATTAGATTATATTTATTAAGATTAGAGAAATATCTTTTATTTGCTCAGTGATGTTTAATTAATTTTCAGCTTTATTTTCTAAACTATATGAAAGAATATATATTAAAATAGTATTTATATTTATATAAAAATTTTATTTTTTAGTTATAAATATAGAATAAAAATATTTATCAAATCAAATTGATTTATATTAAAATACTATGAAATAATAAAGAGTATTATATTTGTATTAAGTAAAGATAAAAAAGAATAGAAAAAAGTATAAAAGAATCAAAAAGAGGTATTATATAATATATAAAAAGATTAAAAAAAGTATAAAGAGATAAAATAAAGAGTAAAAAGGAATTAAAAGAAGTCAAAAAGGATATAAAAAAATATAAAAAGATAAATATTAATATAAATAAATAAAATATAATAAGTAATTTAATAAAAATAAAAAATAATCATATTGTTGTGATATGAATTTTAGCATATCACATGACTTTTTATAATTAATTTTCATTGAATAATTGATTTTTAAATCATATTTATATTTATTTTATATTATCCGTATTTATTTTATATTATTTTTATACTATTTTATTTTATTTTCATACTATTTTATTCTATATTTATATTATTTTATTCTATTTTTATATTATCTCATTCTATATTATTTATAATTTGTACTAATTATATTATTATTATTAGTATGAAAAACACATATTAATCAATCTACATAATCAAATTTGATTAATATTAATAGTGAAATTTATGTAATATTAGAATGAGCAATGTATAATCATCAAGTAAGTGAATAATACGTAATCATCAAGTGAGCACTTTTTGTAATCTTAATATCAATCAAAAATAGCTTTAATATTTAAAGGTTGAGTAACAATAATTTGTATAAATATAACATGTATCTTAGCTTAGAAAAATTAATCTTCTTACACTTTTAAATTAATAATCTTTTTAGATTTAATCCTTTTATCTTTTAATTTTCTTTGACAAAATCTTCTTAGAAGTGAGTCATATTGTAAGTCTTGAGTTGGAAATTTTTAGTCAAGCATTAATTACTCTTTTCTTTCTTATTTGTATTCTTTATTATTTAAAAGATTTCTCATCTGTAACAAATGATGTCATTTATAATAACATAATTAATCTCTTGTCATTACCCTATGACGTTAATTAATATTATAATAAAAGAAAAAGATAATTTTATTAAAAGTTAATCAATAAAAGAAGATTACTTTATAATTAAATCATTTAAAATTAAAAGAAGATTTCTAAACTCATTCTAGCAATTCAACAAAACAAACACATCATTATCTATCTTTAATATTTTCACTCTTATCTTAATAAAATATGTGATTAATACATCAAGAACTTAACATCAATAAAAATGGTAACAATATTCATCACTCTTGGAAAAATAAAATTTGATGACTATAAAAGAAATATGACTATAAAGAGATTTTTTTTATTATATTTATATGTAAATAGAAAAGCAAAATAGAATAATTATAGAGAAATATAACTATAAATAGGTATAACTATAAAGAGATTTGACTATATATTATAATATAATTCAATTTAATTACAATTATAAAGTTATTATAACTTAAAATTAAATCAAATTATTAATATTTTTATTTGTATATTTATATTCAAATAATTAAGATATTTATTATTTTATTTTAAAATTATAATAATTAATTATTGAAGAGCAATTATTAAGTTTATATATAGTTAAACTTCTTTATAATTATATTCATTTATAATTATATCTCTTTATAGTTACACTATTTTGCTTTTTTATTTACAGTCAAACTTCTTTATAGTCACCACCCTCGGAAAAGCAAAATTTGGTGACTATAGAGAGGATGTGACTATAGAGAGATTTTTTTATTATGTTTATATGTAAATGGAAAAGCAAAATAGGGTGACTATAGAGGAGTATGACTATAAACAGGTGTGATTATAGAGAGATTTAACTATATATATAAATATAGTAAAAAATTATTGGAACAAATCAAACATGTTTTTGTCGCAGGAAGAATGAATCTGAAACCTGAAGAAAAATAACCAATAATATAATCAATAACTTTTATTGATATTAATGGATAACAAAAAATTCAGCAAATGATATTTGATGAAAATCATCTCAACTCCACTATATGAGAACAACCAAAAGAGATAAATAGAAAGAGATTTTTGAAGAGAAAGGTTAACTTTGAATTGTTGAATATACAAGAATAAAAAATTAGTAGAAGATCTCTTGTAAATCTCTTGTAGATAAACTATTGCACAAGAAAAATCATGATTTCTCAATCAAATTTTATTGCACAAAAATTTATTATTATAGAATTAATAAAAAGTGCTAGTCATTTATATGTTTTTTTTTCAAAATTTCATTGTAAACTTAACTTTATTAAAATATATTGGAGAATAACTAAATATTATACAAGAAATTATTATAATTATATATGAACTGGTTTGCAAGAAACAGTACTTGATTTAGTAAATATTATTTTAATTAGAAAGTTTGCTCAGAAATTATGAAAATATATGCAATTATATTATGAGAATTTGATAAGTAAGTTGACAGAATACATCTGCAAAAAATTCAAGTCTTATAGATAGATTCTACAAGATGAATTGAATTTATTGATAAATAAAAATGATCATAAATAATTAATTATATATTAATTTGATAAAAAGAAAATTCCTAAATATTTAAAATATAATTATTATATTTGTATTAAGAAATTAAGAAAAAACTAATTATTATTAATTATATTCATAAAATAAATATAAATTTTACTTATCAAAATTAAACAATAAAAATATAATAGTTTAATTTTAATTTTACCAAAACTGTTCTAACTAATGTTAAATTTAAATAATTAGCTTTTAGTACATACTGTTGAACAATTTGCTTTCTTTTTTCATACACACAGTAATATAGATTGGAAAGTATAAGCAAAGCTAGAGCTTGCCAAGAATATTATTAACAAAGAGCTTCATATTATGCTTAATCATATCATAATATATAATGTTCTAATAAAAGAACCATTTAAAAAATAATTACAAAATATCTTCATTAATCTATACGAATATTTGGTACTGATATTTTTATTTTTGTAATAAGTCTAATTGTGTCTTTTTGGTTTGTTCTGAATTTATCTTTGAATATTTTTTTCATATCAAAAGTTCCTTATATGTATTACTATGATATACTGCAAAAAAATTTGTTAAACTAAACTAATTAGTAATTAGAACAAATAATAATTACAAGAAATGATGTTACTTATATAAAAAGAGTATTATCAACTTGAATGTCAAATAAATTATAGATTTTAAAAAATCTTAACCAATTATAAATTTCTCCTTGACAAAAAAAAGTCCTAAAATATGATAAAACAAATTTTCTCTTAAGCAAATTTAAAAAACAGATAAATATTAATGAATAAGGATATTATTCTCTGATAAGAGAGACTATAAAATATAATTGCAAAAGAAAGTCTTGCCAGAAAATGTTAAGCAAATTCATCTGTTTCAAATTCAATAAGAAAAAAAGTTAACTAAAGTTAACATGATGTTATGATTAAAAATTTTTATAATTCTTATAATTTCCATAATTTCCATAATTTCTATAATTTTCATAATTCCTGTAATCTCTATAATTTCCATAAATTTCAAAAACTATAAAAAATTCTATAATTTCTATATTTTTCATTATTTTTATATATATATTAATTAATCAAATTTTATAAATTATCATTTTTATAGTTTTTATATAATTAGTTATAAATATAACATTTACTAGTGGAAAATATTTATTATAAATAAAGTATAATTGAAGCTTTGAAAAAGATATTAATTAATCAATACAAAATCTAACTAATCAATAATTTCTTGTTTATTGTTTAATGAAAATTATATATTAATTGATTTTATAATTATTAATCTTGTTATAATATTTATTTTATATACTACTGAATACTCAATCAGGTTGCTATAGAATATCAGTATTGTATTGCTATAGAACTGTCATCACATTAAGTAAATACAAAGAAAAATATTTATTAGTAGTAGTGTTACCTATTCTAAATTAATCAAATAGAAGAAGTCGCACAGCATCACGATCCTAAAGCAACTAGATTAAAATTATTAACTTATTGAGATAGATGTTGGTTAAACATTCACGTTACGAGATTATCTACTTGAGTCCAGAACTTGTGATAACGGATTATTTCAAGCTTTTCAAAATTTGAATAATATCACCTGGCTGTAAGACAAAATAATTTCTTTACTGTGAAAAATTTCACTTTCGCAATGAGCTTCAACAACTTAGATTCAAATTGATTGTTAAACTATAATTTGTCATTTTTAGAAGTTACATGATTTTAATTTTTAAGTATCAAGCATTGTAGTAAGAGTTTCCAGGTGTCCAGTTTCTTTATATTGATTTCATTGCAACCAGATTTAGTAAGTTCTTTAATGAATATTTGATGAAATAAAAATCTTTGGGTAAAAATATTCTTAAAAAATCAATTTTAACAATGTCAACAACAATTAATAAAATCTTTAATTGATCAGTTTATTTTTGCTATCAACAAAAATATTGTAAAATTGCTTGATTAGTACTTTTAATGTGGATTTATTCAAAGAATGTTAAAGCACATTATTGCTGGTGAGCCAACGTTATATAATATTTTTATTGGTTATTCAATTTTGATCACATGATTGCAATCTGGATCGGATTAAAAATCACGTATAACTACACGACTTTAATGGATCTCCTATAAAGAAAAGAAATAGTTAAAGTCTGATAAACATGTGATATATATTTATCATAATGTTAAAGATTGATTTATTAATATTAGAATTAGGATTAAGATTAAAGTAAAAAACTAAAATATATGTAAAATTGTCTTTTCAACCTTTTTAATTAGTGCTCCAAGATAGATTAAAGCATATATTTTCCATATTTTTACATTCGTGCTTCGGATTTGTTTTTTAAGTTGATCAAAAATTTACGCATTCTTATTGGCTTGTTTCTCGAACAGATCACCGGATCCACCAATCATTCGCGATCACATGATAACAAACCAATAAGAATGCGCAAATCATATGTGTGTCGGCAACTATTAAAGGTTGATTTTATCGTTTGGATTAGGGTAAGGATTAGGGTAAGGTTAGGGTGGAGGACAAAGTTATATGTAAAATTGCCTCCCGACATTTTTATTAGAGCTCAAAGTTAGATTTGGACATCTATTTCCCGATTTTTCACATTTTACATTTTTTTGTGTCGGAATTGTTTTGCCGGGCTGATCAAAAATTTGCGATGTGATTATAAATAAGTGTGACTAAAGGTTTGAACTGATATTCAAATATCTTATCAATAGCTTTTTGAAATAATTTTGGAAAGTTGATTCTTTTTACACCCAAATTTCTGGGGGATCCCATGATAAGAAATTGTCATAGGTTTATTAACAATGACTTCATATATCGATACTGTCAAGATCTTCACGTGAAATTGATCCTTCGATCAATTTATCAAGAATTCTTTATACTTTGACCATATATCATGCTTGCTCTAAGGAATTCTACACGGACGCTATTACCTAAATTCTCAAGAGAAAGGGTTAATCGCCTTGCACTCGGTCCTGTACTAGTTTCAACCTCCACGAGACGCTTTTTGCCCTCTATAAAGAATGATGTGTCAACTTGCTGGTATTTCGCCTTAACTCACTTCGAGACACCCCCTTTTTCTCATTCATTCCCGCATATAAAATATATTTATACATATACTTTTAGTTCTCCAAGGACACGTTTTGTATGGACTTTTGGTGGCGGAGGCGGTGCTCGAAATACTTCTATAAAAAAATATGCTGGTCGTCGCTATTACGCATGTACGCTATTTTTTGGTTTCCAAATAGATGAATTTTTTCGTGGATTTGAGTAAATTAGAGAACGAAGCAAACTGTTTGTAGTATTAATATTATATGTTTAACAATTTTTATTCGAATGATATTTGATGATCATCCAAATCTAATGTTGAAAATGAATGAAAGAGTGAATGATCGCGTAAATAGGAAATAATGATAAATTTCTATTTCCGTAGCTTCTTACCCGCCACATATTGACATATTAATGCCGGCGTTATCACCTACAATGACAATGGGAAACGTAGGAACATGGCAAAAGAACATCGGTGATCCAGTGTCGCCGGGTGATGTGTTGGTCGATATCGAAACTGACAAAGCACAGATGGATTTCGAGTGCCAGGAAGAGGGATATCTTGCTAAAATACTTGTAGAGACTGGAACAAAGGATGTTAAAGTTGGTCAGGTAAAATTAAGTCTAAAAATTTGGAGGGGGGGAGGTCTTTAAGCGGTTATTTTTTTGTTCTGATAACATTTGTATTATATGGTAAATTATTTTAGCCGATTGCAGTTTTAGTAGAAGGACAAGAAGATGTCGAGAAATTTACAGATTATACAATTGCTGATACTGGGATTGCTGATACTGGCTCAGCTCAACCTACACCAAAGGAAGAAAAGCCTAAAGAACAATCACCTGAACCTCAAAAAAATTCAGACTCGACAACTACACAGCCATCTACCCCTTCCCCTCAAAAAAAATCATCTGATAGAATATTTGCCAGTCCCTTAGCGCGTAAATTGGCGGAAGAGCGTGGAATTCCACTTGATCAAATCACTGGAACTGGACCAAACGACCGTATAATTAAAGCGGATGTTGATAGCTTTGTTGCCCCTGCACCTTCTTCACCTGAAGCCGAATACACTGACATTCCTTTATCTAATATACGTAGAGTTATTGCAGCTCGCCTAACTGAATCGAAACAGACAGTTCCTCATTATTATCTAACAATTGAAGCCGAAATGGATAAAGTGTTGAAACTTCGAGAAGTGTTAAACAAAGATAGTGATGGCAGTTATAAATTATCTGTCAATGATTTCATAATAAAGGCATCTGCATTGGCTCTTAAAAACGTACCAGAAGTGAATAGCGCATGGCATGGTGAATTTGTAAGACAGTAAGTAATATATTTCAACTCGTTAAAATAAACATTACTGTAAAAGAAATACTAATCACAAATTATTAAATTATAAATAAAGGTATCATAATTCAGATATTTCTATCGCGACAGCTACTCCTACTGGTTTAATAACTCCAATTATAACAAAAGCGGAATCAAAAGGATTAGCCGTTATATCGAATCAAGTTAAAGAATTAGCCAGTAGAGCACGTGAAGGAAAATTAGCACCACACGAATTTCAGGTATATCATAATCTTCAATTTAATTGAATAATCAAAATTTATTATTAACACTTAAATTCTTATAAAGGGAGGATCATTTTCAATCTCTAACTTGGGCATGTACAGCATAAAATCATTCACTGCCATTATCAATCCTCCTCAGTCATGTATTCTTGCTGTTGGAACCACAACAAAGAAATTAGTTCCGGATGAGAGCCAAACCACGGGCTACAGGGTGACAAATACAATTCACGTAACACTTTCATGTGATCATCGAGTAGTTGATGGTGCTGTTGGTGCACAATGGCTGAAAGCATGGAGGAGCTATATCGAAAATCCATTACGTTTTCTTCTATAGAGAATTCAACTATTTATTGAGCAAATTTTTGAGTTCTTGCCGGATCAGGATTAATTTATATAATGTATAT
The DNA here is from genome assembly GCA_910591945.1 of Ambispora gerdemannii. Taxonomy (NCBI): domain Eukaryota; kingdom Fungi; phylum Glomeromycota; class Glomeromycetes; order Archaeosporales; family Ambisporaceae; genus Ambispora; species Ambispora gerdemannii. The sequence continues at coordinate 19,890 of CAJVPL010000495.1, forward strand.
TATATATGCTATTAGATTAGACGTTTGTTAAATTTTCACATTTATTTTTATTTTGTGCATGCTGGATTATGAATAAAACATATTCTCACTTGGAGTTGCTAGATGGTGATGATTATGAATTATTTATCTCATCTAAGAATTATGAGTCTGCGTGTCATTATCAACGCCACCACCACGTCCATTAATAAGCCCAATTCTTTCACTCGTAAGTGATAATCTTGGTTGTAGTCTGAATCTCTCTTTCGTTGTCGTAATTAAAGTCCTTTCTATCTCTTGATTTTCTTCAGAACGTAATTCTGACAAGATTTTGTGAAAATCTAATCAAGGAACTATCGATTCTTTTCATGCTATCATTTCTGTCATATATTTTATTGTTTTTCAATGCAATTTATTATTTTCTGAAATTTATAAATCGAATTCTAAGTGATGTTCAGCATAAGAGTCGCTAAATTTTTTATATAACTTCTCAATCTCAAGTATTTTATGTAGCTAAAATAGCGAGTATATAGCCGCATATTTAAAATATAGCATGTGATTTTATACATATACGTATATATTTTGATATAATTTAATAAAAGACAAAGCTGTTTAAGTAATATCGAATACTAAATGTATCAAGTGTACTTTGTTATTTGAATTCATTTCTTTAGCTTTGATTGCTCGGAGTAGTCGAGACTTCATTAGACTGTACTTTTGATAGTTCGAGTGAACAATAATGATTTGCGGCCGGCAAGAGCTCTCGTTGAAGTAACTGTTTTGACCATCGATAATGACTCTCGGATATTTGGCAATGCCTAAAAACGAGAAATTTTTTATGTACCTATTAGAAATCCAATCAAGGAATTATTGAAATTAAATCTATAGTTAATACTCACTTTCTGTGACTCTTCTTGAATAGGGCGCATTACTCGAATTGCAGCTCCAAGTATCGATACTCGTTGTGATTCACGATGTTTCTAATTACGACAAATTATGAATGGCTTAGTAGGCGAATACTCATCATAAACACGTCAAATATAATACCTCGACGCGATGACCATAAGATGGCGCTACTTGTGAAAGCCTTAAAGAACCTTTAACTCCAATAGAAGATCTTGTTGATCGAAATCCGCTACTACTCAAGAGAGAAGATGATGATAACTGTCTCTTTTTATCAACTTCGTTGGAAGTTTCACTGGCAATTATTTCCTTCAATGCTGATGCATCTGGCTTAAATTTTATTTGGCGGCTGGCAAGAGCTCTTGTTGAAGTAACTGGTTTAATCATTGATAATGATTCTCGGATATTTGGCAATGCCTAGAAACAAGACATTTTTTATGTACCTACTGGAAATCCAATCAAGGAACTATTGAAATTAAAGCTATTGTTAATACTCACTTTCTTCTGTGATTCTTCTTGAATAGGGCGCATTACTCGAATTGCAGCTCCAAGTATTGAAGCTCGTTGTGATTCACGGTGTTCCTAGTTATATGACAAATTTATGGATAACTTAGTAGGCGAATACTCATCATAAACACGTCAAATATAATACCTCGACGCGATGACCATAAGATGACGCTACTTTTGAAAGTCTTGAAGAACCCCTAACTCCAATAGAAGATCTTGTTGATCGAAATCCGTTACTACTCAAGAGAAAAGATGATAGCTGCCTCTTTTTATCAACATCGCTGGAAGTTTCACTGGCAATTATTTCTTTCAATGCTGATGCATCTGGCTTAAAATTTATTTGAGATTTATTAGAGAATTTAGCTGGAGATCTACGGACACTTGATAGACCACGAATTTTGGGAGCAATAGAAATTGACGATTTTCGTGATGTCGTCGCGGAGGAAGAAATCGTCGAAAGCCTCCTTGAGATAGTTGTGTTAGTGGTAGGTTTTATTGATGTCTTCGCTGCCGTTGTCGTGGGATTGCGCATTGGACGTTTCAAATTAGGCGTATTAGAAATATTCCTTAAAGTTTGTAGTTTTCGCAAACTTCCAGGCGGTAGCTGTAGATTAGAAAAGAGGTTTATAGCTGTTGACTTTGGTTTTATAAAACTTGAAACTGAAGGGGTGACTGATTTTTTAGCTGGCATTAAAGATGATTTAGTCCCAGCAGCAGCGGGTTTTTTGGGTTCAGCATTTGCCGCAAAAGTCACTTTTTTAGGTTTGACATTTCCAGATGCAGATGTATTTTGAGATTTGCTTTTTGAGAGAGCGGATGACAATATAGTGACAGCAGGCTTCTTTTGGATAAAAAAGATAAAATCATTTAATACAAACTTTGAATATATCTTATAAAAATAAAGACAACCTTACCTTCGACAAAGAAATTGTGTTAGTTTTCTTTGGAGTGCTAGTTTTCTTTGGAGCAGACACGGACGAAATACGGCTATCACCAATTAATTACGAAAAAATGAGTTTTACATTATATACGGATAAATTTGATATAGATAATATCTTAAAAAACAAACCTTGAAGGATTTCTTGAAGTATTACCAGTACGATATGAGATTGCACTATTGATTACAGGTGGCTTTAACTCAGAATTAAAGACTTGTTTCTTCTTTGCATTCGAAATGTTTGTAGATACTGGGATGGCGGTTTTAGTATTTCCTCGACCTGAAAGTAGACCACCACTACCTGGTGTCTTTGGTAAGTTTTCCTTGTTTGCGGATGTGAGGTGCGAGGCGTAGGTTGCTCTATAAAGAGAAAGAAACAATGCATGTATAAATGTCTGGTAATAATTATATAGTATTTAGGGTAACAGTCTTAACAGTAAATACCTTTGCGTTTTAGTTTGACTGTTGAGGTTCATTTTCGAGTAAACCGCAATAGAATGAATGGAAAAACTATGAACTATGAATGGATATTATTGTTTATTCAAAAATTAGAAACGCGTACTATGAATTAACACAACAAAAGTGTCGATCATGTGATTCCGACCGACGCATCAAATCCGAGCCGAAATAAGTATCTTATATCAAGAAAACGACCATCATCTGGCGGATAATTATCACCATCCGGAGTTAGAACTGGAAAACAGATTATATGTAAAATTGCCTTCTCAAACATTTTTCATATTAGTAGTCATGGTGATTACGATCCATCTGATCAGGAAAGAAATAAAATCATATTTAATTTTGGTCAGCATTTTCTTTAATTCACGAAATATTATGAAAATTCAAAAATAGTCAAAAAACAAAAACTATCTAAAAATAGTATAAAAATAAATGTAATATAGTGCAGGATATCTAGTTCCACAACTGCTATATCACATGACCAAGTTTGAGTATCTGGTCATCATCCAATTTATTATAAAAATGTATTCTTCACGAATTTTTAAATAAACTTAATTCTGGTCACATTATCACAAATCTCTTTAATTTTAGTTGATTAACTTAATTCTGGCCTATATTATCACAGAAATAATATTAGTTATTTTATTTCTTAGCTCTTTTTTCTTATCCAAATATTATCAAAGTGATATTATGCAATATAGAAATCCAATTTGAATTATCAATAAATTCTTAATATTCAAATTTAATATTAATCTTAATGCTAGTCAAAATTTAATAAATTATCCTTAATATTGATTAAAATTAAGTGATTAAATTAAATATAACTATAATAAAGTCAATAAAATTTAAATTCTTATTATTTTTTAATAAATAAATAATTTAAAAAAATCTTTCATTAAATTGTAGTTTAAGTCTAATTAATTCAAATAATAACTTTAAATTTTTAATTAATAATTTTCTTTTTGCTAAATAAAAAACTATAATATTATACTAAAAGTTATAAAACTAAGTATTTCATATTATAACAAAAATAACTTAATAAATATTATTTATATTATTTTATTTAATTAGTTTATTCTTTTTATCTTTTAATTATTTAGTTTATTCATTAAATATGTAAGTATATATTATTAATATTTTTATGAATTGAATTAAACTAAAATTTTTGAGTCTGATTTAAACTTTGACTTGAATTCAAGAAAAATTCAAAGTTTGAATTGAACTCAAACCAAACTCAAACTGAATTATTATACAAGTTCAATTTATATCAATTTATAGCTCTAAATATAAACTATAATTTTATTTATAAATATAATTTATAGTATTTAGTAAGAATTAAAAGTTTATATAGTGATAACTAAAATATTTTTATTTTTATATTTATTATAAATATTATTGTTACCATTTTTACAAAAAAAATTCATAATTACTTAATTATTGATCAATAAAAATTAAGATGTATTACAAAGAACATTAAATATTATATTATATAACTTAATGATAGTCAAATTAATTTGCCTCTTTATTTTTACATTGTATCTTATATATGATTATATTTAGTATATATCATTATCTTTTTGATATCTAGATCGTAATACCCAAATATTAATCATATTTTTGTATACTTTTGTTTTATTTCTTTTACTATTGTACTAAAATCATTTATTCTTGTATTTTCACTATAAAACTTATATTTTTATTATTATCACGTTTATTTTTATCTTTTTATTTCATTATTTTTAACCAATCATTCATATATTTATTTTATTTTTTTCACTCTTGTTACAATTATTCTTTTTATCTTATAATTTCTTTGTTATAATTATCTATAATCATATTCATACTATTATTTTTTTTCTATATAACACTTCTTTTTACTTAAATTCTTGCTTTTTCTTATCTTTAACCATTAGAATTACAATTAATTTTCTTTTGTATTTTCTTGTTAATGAATTTGTATAATTTCTCATTTATTTTTTAATGTTTATACTCCTTTTGCATCAGAAAATTTTTATATCCAATTATAATCAATTATTATCAATTGTTAATAATCGATTATAATTGATTACAATCAGATATAATCAATGATTATTAAAATCAAATATAATCAATTTTTTATTTAGAATTGGTGAACATCTATAATCAATGATTATTGATTTTAATTAATCGATTATAATTAATTGTAAACAATTACAATCAATTATAATTGCTGTAAATTAATAGATAATGAGTAATCGATTACAATCAATAATCAATTCTCATCAATAATTAATAATCAATAATAAATGATTATTTATTATAATCAATTACCTATTATTTATCAATCTGCAGCAATTACAATCAATTGTAAATAATTACTCTGCCAATTAATTCATTTTTCACAAGTATATGTACAATATTAAAAAGCTTTCAAAATTTAATTCTTGATATCAATTCAATAGATATTTCAAGCAATATTTTATATTATAAATATTTTATTA
>CAJVPL010000496.1:0-25089 GCA_910591945.1 Ambispora gerdemannii
CATTATAAATCTTTTGATTTATTTTATTCTTTTCTTTATATTTTTATCTCTTTTTCAAATTACTTTTGTAATTTAGATCTTTAAACACACAATATCCGTAGATATTGACACAGACCTTAGAAACCTTTGCTAATATTTATAATTCATTCTCTTTACTTAAATTTAATCACTCCTCTTCCAATATTATATGCTTATAGTAATTCTTAGTGAAACCCACTATTCAGAATCGCTGTAATAATATTTTAAATATTGTATATAAATGATCTTATATTATATTGAACTTATTAAATTGTTAATAGTTTTATATTATATTGTGCCAAGCAAATTATTGTTATTGACTTTGGGCTTTATATCATATTGTATCAAACAAATTATTGTTATTGGATTATTGAGCTTTATATTATATTGTGCTAAACAAATTGCTATATTAAAATTATTGAAATTGGATTATAAGTATTTTACTTTTTAATATTTGAATTTTTAATTGTTAACAAATATTCCTCACTTGTAAGAAGAACAAAGTGAAAGAATTTTTGTTATTGTTATTACTAATCATATTACTTTAGTTCTAAAAAGCTTTACGCAAGTATAGAATCACTTTTTAAATTTTCTTTATTATTTTTTTATTTTTTCTCTTCTTTTTTAATCTTTACTTTCTCATAACTCTTCTATATTATTATTTCTTTTTAAGTAAATATAATTTCTATAGAAATTAATATAGATCTTAGATATCTCTCTTTTCTCTTAATATTTTCTTTATCAGTTTATATCTTCTCCCAACTCAGATTCTTGTTTGTAAGCTAATTTTACAAACTTATAACAATATCCTTTCTTTTTATTTTAATATTTTTATTATTCTATCATTCTCTTCCAATTCAAGTTTAAATTTGTAAGCTAATTTAATGATTAGTAAACAAACTTATAATATTTTGGTGCTCTCTCTGTGAATAATTATTTAAAAAGATCTTTTTATATTAAAATCTCTTTATGAATAATTATTATACTTTTATTGGAGAATTTATTAACTCATATCTTAATGCTCACTTAAAAATTCAACATCAAGAAACATTATTTTGAATTTCTCAATAATACTTCTGTTATATTTGCTTCCTATTTTCTGATATAACAACTGAATTCTTATTTAATTTTCTTATTCAAGTCCAAGAATGAGATGCAATATCTAGATCTTTTATTCCTAAATAACTGTTTAAAGATATTTTTGAAGTAAATCTTGTTACTATCAGAAAAGATAAACTAAAAAGATAAATAATCTGATTATTGAATACTCTAATCTATTAAAACAAATACATACTTAATTATTAATTATATTTAGTTAAAATAACTCTTGAAAACTTTTATAACTTAAAATTCAAAGAAAATTCTAATAATTTGATAATTATTATTCTGAAACAATCAACAATATTAAAATAATAGAAGAACTAGTAAAACAACAACCAGATATCAACTTTTAAAAATAACTAATTATACAAACTAATATTAAAGAAAACTGAACTTTTTTGATCAAGAACAATCATCAAAAAAAGAAACAAACTCTAAACAAGAAGAAATAACTAAAAAATCAGACAATGAAAAATGACTAGCATGAATAATTTTTTTAATGAACTAAATGCTCTTACTGTTATTATTATAGTTGAACTAAGAGTTGAAAAGAATCATATTCCAATCTGCAAATTCAAGAGTGATAATTAAGATCCTGTTAAATAACTCAGAGATTTTGAAATTACTGCTATTGCCAATAGAGTTATTATTACCTGTAAAATTCAAATAATATATGAATATTTGAAAAATACAGCTGCTGCTTGATTTGATCTAAGAGCTATTAATAATATTCTCACTTTAACTAACTGAACAAATATTAAAAATGATAAACACAATTTTAAACATTACTTTATCTTAAAATTCTGCACCTCTCGCAAAATCAAACAATGACAAAATGAACTTGAAACTCTTTAACAAACTGAAAGCATTAACAAATACACTAATTAATTTAATGCTCTCTTGAAAAAAGTGGATCTTACTAATGTTTACCCAGATAATTACAAAACCAGAACTTATAAATGAAATCTAAAATCAGAAATTTGCAAATGGATTAGAATAAATACTGATGAAATACAATCAAACATTATTTATGTGACTAAAATTGTTAAAGAAGTCAACTCTGAAAAACTAGCTATTATATATCATCAAACTCAAAGCAAACCAATATTTGATCTTATTCAACTTATAACTATATTTCAGAATTTAACCAATAGGTTAAATAGTCTAGAAGAACCAAAAAAATTTGCTTTCCAATCAAGAAACAATGATTAAAACTATTCTTGTAACAATAACTATCAATTACTAATTTGTTATAATTGTAATGAGATTAAATACCTATCAAAAAATTGTAACAAGTCTTATAATATTAGCTCTTATTGACAGAATATCACTAGAAATCAATCAAATTAGTATAATTAAAATAGTTGAACAAATAATAATAGCAACAATTCTGTAAGAAATAATTCTTCTCCTTCTAGACTAATATCAACAAATATTAATAATATTAATTAAACCAATCTCTTATCTCAAATTTAGTTATTATTAGTAGTACTATAAGTATTAACTTCTGGTTAACAAATAGAAATAATTAACTTTACCAATTTAACATTACTCACTATTCATGATTATCTAGCTGGTAATAGAAAAAGAACTAAAATATATGAATCTGAAGTCACTATTAATAAAGATATAATTATAGCTAGATCAAATAATCTAACTATTTCAAATATATTATTTTCAGAGATTCAAGTTAAACAATTACTAATTCTAATGATCAAAATAATTGTATCCAAGAAAGATATCAAAAAGAAGAAAGACAAAGCTGCTCAACCTGTTATAACTACCTGATCTATCACATATAATATATTAAATAATCTAACAACTAGTAAAACCAATATAACTTTTAGATAATTAATTCAAATTTCATCAAAATAATAACTCAAAATATTAAAAGCTATAAGAAGATCTATCCAATTCAAAAGAAAGATTACCAGATAAGTTACTGAAATAATTGAACAAAAAGTTAGTACTATCTCAACCTAATATCAAGCTAAAGTCAAAACTGTTTTTATCAATCTCATTATTAATATTGGAGTATCTGGCTATGTTACTGAACATAATTTTCTCAAAAAATATAAAATCAAAGTTTAACACAAATTTAACATCACAATATCTGATATCAATAATAAATCTAAATAATCTCTTGGAGCAATTAATAACTTTCCAATCACAATTATCAAAATTGTAATTTCTGCTAATATTAATATTACTGAAGCTCATACCTATAGTATATTAGTTAGAATGAACTAGCTAAACAAAATCAAAATCAACTCAATCTATATAATAGAACTATAATATTTAATTGAAACAATCAAAAGAAACTATCAAAATCAAATTTATTTATAGATAAAATTATGATAGTTCAGATGAATTTTCTAAAGATTCTGATAATGAATCAAGTTCTAATGAAGACAAATTTGAAGAACAAAACTTGAAGAGTTATAACTTTTTAATATTTGACTACAAAAATAACTGGATAATAATACAATTATATTAATGATAAGTTCAATTAGAAAATGTAAAATCAAAAACTGAAAAAGTATAAATGCCAATCAATATTCACAAAAGAAATATCAATTATATTAGTAGTGAAGATATATCAACTAAAATTATTAGAAATATGAAAATAATTAATAATATACAAGCATATTATTACTATTATAATTAATTTTTGAAATACTCAAAGGTATTTATAAAATTTAAGAAATATTCAAAGGGAAACTTCCAATGTCTTAATGATAATTTAAAGTATTAATAATATTTTATAACTATTAGACTGAATGTAAATAAGTACTAAAAGTACTAGTGACAAAACCATTTAAAGATTGATAATAATTATGTTCATTTAATGCAATAATTTGGATTACTAGAAAGAGTTCTCAAAATCTTAGAGTCAAAGTTATAAAGATTATAATATTTGTATTATTAGTAATACAAGATTAAAGATAAATAATGTATTATTAGTAATACAAAATTAAAAATAAGTTTATGAGCAATATATTATCAACAATATAATTTCAAAAACAGATTTATAAATTATAATAATAATTTTTTTATTTAATATAATATTCAATAGATTTTATTATAAATGTGTTTAGATAATCTAGTATTAAAATAATAGCTTTTATAGCACTTCTAATAATCTTGCTTAAGCTACTATAATATTAATTGAAGATCTGTTAATACTTATAATAATAATACTAAGTAATTATATAAGAAACAAGAATATTTTGTCAAAGGTGTATAGAGAAAAGTTTATGCTTGACTACTTACTAAAGATAGTGTGACAATTATTATAATATAATAATAAATAAAACATCACCTAGTTGCAATTAGTTACAACTTATAAAATTTTGGAGTTGCAATGTGTTGCAATAGGTAATATATAAGCATCACATACTTGCTGTATTATCTCTACTATCTACTCTATATAAAGTACAAACTTTACTTCTTTGAATGATCAAAACTATGTGATAACTAATTAGATGTGATAATTAAGAATTACTATTTAAAAGAACTTGTTTATATCTAATTTTAATAACTATAATACATATTGCTTTTATACAAATTCAAAATATAGTTTATCAGCTATATAAATTTATGTTTACTATATCACTTACATTCTATTGATCCAATATTTACTTATTCATTTGCTTGTTCGCTCATTTATTTACTTATTTATTTATTTACTTGCTTATTTATTTGCTTATTCTATGTGATTAAATTCTTTTAATAAGATATAAGATATTTATAATCCAATAACATTAAATATAAATGATTCAATATAATATTTAATCAAAATTTGTTATATAACAATATGAAGAAGAAATTAAAGTTCAATAAAAAAAGTTTACCTAGGATGATATTCAATAACTTGATAAAAAATTTCAATAAGAATATAAATGGAATAGTTGATAATCTTTTGACTGAAAAGGATTAAACATATAATGCTGATTCTATAACTAATTATATACTCCAGAACAACAACGCTATTAATACTATAATAATTTAGCTGACTGAATTATTATTGAAAGACATAAGTCATATTATATCAAATACAAAACTAGTAATAATTGGGCTGATAAAATAAAACAACTTTATTTAAAGACTCAGTATTTTAATCAATACTTTGATATCTTTGGTGAAATCTGACAAGTAATCAATCTAATTTTTGAAATAGTAAAATAAAAGATGTGTCAAAAATATATTGAAAAATATTATTTCAAATCATATCTTATCTCAAAAAATATTTTCAAAGTGACTTATAAACAATGTCATAAAGAAAAGTAACTTAATTTTCTATCTTATTCATACTGTGGAGATTGAGATGAATCCAGAAATATGTATATTACTGATAACTATGAGAAATGATACTTTTATACTTATAAATATCAATATATCTTTTGGTTTAATCATAGTGAATGGCACAAAAATTCTGAAATTATTCAAAAATTCAGAAAATAATCTCTTTTGATTAATATATATTCAGTCTATAATAAAATTGGAAAAGCAATATTATCTTGATATATATAAAAAAAAGATATTGAAAAAAATTAAATATATTAAGTATAATAGATTAGAAAAAGTCTCAGTCACTGAAATATTTCACTTGATCTATTAACAAATCTCTTCAGAATAATGACTATAACTTATCAAACTTGAATTAATTAATGTCAAACTTTTGAAGATTGTTTTATTCTCTGTAATTCAAATTATTGTGATAATTATATATAATCAGAACAAGCAGTTATTGATTAATTACCTATAGAAATCAACAAAGACAAAACATCTATGTATTCAATAATCAAAGAAGAACCTGTTCAAGAAATTAATTAATATATTACTGAATCAAATAAGTTATTAGAAAAAATTAAAAATATCAAAGTCATACCCCTTCAAATACTTGACATTACCAATTTACAAGATATATTCAATGAAATCTACTACTATGCAAAGAAGTTCAAATTAAAATTAATTAAATGAAAAGTAAAATAATCTCTAATGATGAAAGTACTTATGAATTATATAAAGAAATTTCAGATAAATATAATTCAGATGATATTATAATTATTCATAATAACATTGAAATTAAAAATACCAATCTTGCTATCAAAGTATATAATAATGATAACAAAGGTAAAATGCCAGAATGAACTCATAAAAATAATGCTAATTTCAATATTAAATATATCAGAAAATAATTACTTATTATCAAATTACAACAAATAATATTAATTGACTTATTTATCACTATAAAAATACCTGTTGGCATTGTTTGTCAATTAATATCTCAATCATCTCTCACATTCAAAGAAATCAATATCAAAGATGATATTATTAACTCTTATTATACTGAAAATATTAGTATAATATTAGATAATTAATTCAATGAAGATTATACTATTCAATTAAATAACAAAATGTATAAATAATATTCTTATAACTAGCTTCAATTAAAAAATTATAACCAATATATACTTATTAAGAATTAAAAGAATCTAGTCATAGAACTAGTAAATTTAGATCAACAAATAGTGAAGATATGATAATATATTTCCTAAATCAAGAAAAAGTCAAATCAATTGAATGACAAGAACTAACTAAAGAACAAGATTAACTATTGGAAAAATTCAATAACATATTTGCTGCTAAACTTCACGAACTTGAAAGGATCAATAAAGTTCAACATATAATTAATATCAGTAATGAATAACCAATTAGACAAAAAGCATACTGAGCAATATTATCTAATCAAGAATTTATTTCAAATAAAATTCAAAAAATAATAGATGCTGAAATAGCTTAATCTTCAACTAGTTCCTGGGTCTCATCTATTATTGTAGTAATAAAGAAGAATAGAAAAAAAAGACTCTGTGTTGATTATCACAAACTTAATTCTATCACAAGAAAAAATATCTATTTGCTATTCCAAATTAACAAAATGATAAATGCTCTTGATAAAGCAAAATGATTTCCTTAACTGATCTGATCAATGAATTTTGGCAAATTGGAATATATCCTGATAGTATTCAAAAAACAGCTTTCATTTCTTGTGAAGGACTATATGAATTTAATGTTATGTCCTTTGATGTATATAATAGATCTTCCACCTTTCAAAAAGCAATAGACAATATACTTGAAAACTACAATTAGAAATTTATTATGGTTTATATTGATGATATTAATATCTTCTTCCAAATATTTGAAGAACACTTACAATATTTGCGACTCATATTCCAATGAATAAGAGAAGCTGGACTAAACCTCAACAAAACCAAATGTAATTTCATTCAAAAAGAATTACTCTTCCTTGAACACGTAATAAATGAAGATGGAATCTCACCTAACCCTTTGATCATACAAAAGATTATTAACTTCCCACAATCTAATACAGTAAAAGAACTTTGATCATTTCTTGGACTAGCTAAATACTACTGAAAATTCATCAAAGGCTTTTCGCAAATAGCCGCACTATTGTTCAAACTATTTTGAAATAATATTACTTTTGTTTGAACTGTCAATCAAGAAAAAGCTTTCAACAAACTTAAAAAGATACTTACAACAATATCAATATTGATTTTGCAAAGAAATTCTATTTTATATGATCAGAAAACTGGAAAAATAGTGTCAGATTGATGATGTACTGGTATGTGCATCAAAATACTAACGAGAAAGAGAGACGGTGTGCGATGTATCCAAGTGTGATGTTTATCACAACATATTGATATTACATGTACATGTATTTAGCATTACGTAGTACACATGTACATATATCATTTAAGGAAGGGCTTATAACTGAATTTTTAACAACTCACACTTTTCTTCTCGATTTTATATTTCTAAAACAAGCAAAATTAAAAAAAAATGATGTCTTAAAATTATGACAAAAAACATTATAGAAATAAACTAAAATTCTTCGCCATTGTCATTATTTTTATCTATTTTTTTATGATATCAACAACGAATGCTGACGATCCCTCACCAACCACCACCATCATCGGACCAGGAATATCACCATCAGGATCACCACAGCATCACCAGTATCACCATCATCTAGCGATGCCTCCACCGCAACTAGCACGCCTAGCGCAACCAAAAGCATTAATGGAACTAAATCATCAAGTATATCAAATATCAATATCACCAAGACCCCCAGCAGCGCTTTCGGACAAGTCGATGGCATCCGATCATCAGACGCTTTATTTACTGCTGTCACTTTACTCATTGCTGTCTTTGTTTTCATCAGCTTGGAATAAATAATAATTAGATAAGAATAGCAATATAATAATTCTTTAAACTATTCACATATAGCATACATTTGTTTCTTGAAATGGCACTATCAAAAACTAATAGCAATAATAGTGATCAACTCCAAGCACCAAATCAAGCAAAAATGTGTTGAATACGTAATGCTAAGTAAATTAATATTTGAGCGACGAAAAGTGCATACATGAGAATGATTCAGAATATATACAAAAAAAAACAATAACTGATAATGAGTTTGAAATTGAAGAACAAGAATTAAAAGATTACAACTTTTTGTTAGAATTCAAACACCTAATTAAGCATAGCCAAAAGAAAACTCAAAGACTCCATTAAAATTAAAAATTTTTATAGCACAAGTTTAGAATCTAAAAATCAAGAGAAGCAAATCCATGGTTAAATGCAATTTTATTCGAATGCATATAATAATGAAAAAAATTAAAAGTTTCCAGTACAGTGCAGGCAGCAGCCTATAAAGTGCCAATAAATATTGTTTAAAATAAATACCAATTTTAAAATATTTTTTATTGGCGCTCTATAGGTTCAGAAGAAAACCCATCTTTCCTATATGTGATGTTGATTTCAATTGTGACATACTCAAGTTTCGCTAAAATACGCTCGGCGAGGCAGTGCCAGCGATAAATCAAATTGCATATTGTAAGTGGTTGTCACAAGGTCTCTGTCAATGAGTAACTACCGTTACTACATACTATCGCTAAAAAAAAGGCAAATTATTTTATACAATTTACCCGCCTTATTAATATTTTATTAGTGTCGTATTGCGAAGTTTGGACATATATTCGTTAGTTTTGCAATTAATTGCAGTGAGTGAGTGTTTAATTGTTTTGCAAGGATCGAAAATGCAATCCAATTCAGTCATGTCTAAAAAAATGGTTAAAACGAAAAATGATATCGACTTCTTCAAAAGAAAAACCAGACACGCATGAATTATCGAAGAAAATCTCTTCAGCTGATAAGGAATCGTCTTAACGTTATGTTAGTAATTCTGAGAATTTGTAATGCAGTTCAGTTAAAGCCCTTATAATCCATGGTATCGCTCCATTTAACGGGTTCAGTCCATCAATTAATTTAGTATTGGTATACAGTATTTAAATGTTATCGTTATACGTAATATGAATTATTACAAACATAAACTATACAAATAAAGATCAAATATTAATTTAATGCTGCGACAAAAATTCCGAAGCCGTAACTTTTTCTTTATGCCCTTCATCTCCCCCTTTATGCTCTTCCTCATTAACAAGTTCATCATACTTCAAATAAAAGAACTTTTCAAAATTAATAATCCCATACATGAAACACAGCAGCACCTCCGGGGTAGTCACAAACAAATAATACCACCATTGATTACGAACCACATCGGATAACTTCGGTGAAAAATACAGGGCTATCTGGTACACGCGTCCAATTAGTAGTAATAACGGACCCACGAATAACGGCAATGCTATTTTATTCCGAACCCCAATATGATGGTATACGGCCGGGATTGTGCTTGCGTAATATGGGATCAAGCCGAGAATTAGGAGTAGGATGGCAGTGAATCCAATAATTGAGATTTTTCGTAATAGAACTCCAAGATCGTAGTCTTTCATTTTCCTGCTGTACTCGTTGGCTGCCGCTATTAAAGATAGCGCCGAGAAACTCATCACATTAAATCTAATAAAAAACAACAATTTTCTCCCTTGTTTCTTGTAATTTGGTGCACCGTATAATAGAAATAGTCTCCAATCTTCAAGTAACGTGTATACCGCCCATAACACAAGAAAAGTACCACCAACTTCAAAAACTGCCGCGGCTACAGCGATTTGCTGAGTTTCAGAATGACTACTCGACCATGCCATTCGAAACATAAATGTAATATCGCGTGTCAGAGAGAACAACAAAAGTCGCAGATAGAATGCTCGTAGTGTTCCTAAACCTCTATATGCCAAAAGAAGTGTAGTAATCGAAAACATAATCACGAATACAACGGATGGAGTTGTTGTTGGCGCGGAGCGAAGAAGAATTTCGTTTAACTCTTCTGATTCATGTTTTTCTCCCGATGTTTCTGGATGTCCTCCCATTTTGCATGAAAGATTTTTAATTTTTTGGTCGAAAATTTGATAAAAGTGTCAATTTATATTTATTAGTTGTGGCAAACGAAATTTGATTTATTGTTCAAGCCTCAAGGCTTATTATTATTTATCGATGTCGTGCATGCAAATCTTAACATGGAATGTTTAGACTGATATAGATACCATATTTTTTAGCCAAACATGATTACAAATAAACGGCTAAGCGTCGTCTAGTTTTTTTTGCGCATAACATTTATGTATATCCCATGTCGTCTCACCTTTTTCGGCTTCGATTAGCATTGTTTCAGTTAATGCGTCGTAATGCTCTGGCATTATATTCAGATATGCGGCGATTGGTATTCGTCCACCTTTCATTCCTTCATATATGATTCGCAATGCCTAGCCGAATGAACGAATTGATTAATACATGGGAAATAGATTATCTATTTTTTACTTTTTGTTTTAATACACACTATTTCTCCAATTTCTCCTCCTTGAAGACCAAGCCGAATTGTCCGAGAATCATAAAAAACTTGACCGAATTGGCCAGTTTTTCTACATATACCTGGTAACTCACGTGCGATCAACCCATTTATTCCTCTGAATTTTAGAAATTTTCTGACTATCAAAATATAATTTCTATTCAGTTTCTTTTTCCTAAAAATATCATGAGAAAAAAATTGAGTAACATTACTTCCTGCTGCAAGCCTTTTTGTAACTATCCCATCCTTTGATTGATAGCAATCACCTTCCGTGAATTCAATCCACCCGCCCGGTTTCATTACTCTTATCATTTCGGGAATGATTTGTTCTTTGAATTGAATCTCATTCAGTCCGTGCGTTATAAACCGTTGGAAAACAAAGTCCATTGAGGCATCGGCAATCGGTAGGCCATCTAGGATATTGCATTCGATAAATCTGACGTTCGGTGGAATGTTCTCAGTTGAAAACGTGGTTGATACATCGATTCCTAGATAGAGCATTTTTCTCAGAATGAATGCCCGCGAGAAAAATACACTAAAATGTAATAAGATCTTGGATAATATTAACCTATGAATTTTACATTGGGAAAAAATTTGGCCATCTCTAAGATCCAAGCGCCTGGACCACACCCAATATCCAATACTCGCACATCTCGCCCGCCAGCTCTCAATCTTTCTGTAATCGGTGCATGAAAATTGCCATTCCAAATTCTTTTATGAAAGAGATGGTTGTTTAATGAACGTTCAGCCTCAATGTCGTCAACCGGAAGCCAATACACTGAATTATCAAGATTTTGATATCGTCGTCCGTCAAGTATTTGATATCTGAATCTCAGTCTGCTTTGTAACCGCCGAACTCCGTAACTGTCATATTTATGATTTGAAGAGCACGCGCCCATGCACACGCCCATTTATACGTATGTGTATTTAGAATATAAAAAGGATGTAGTTGGTTTTTTTTAGATATAAAAGAATGTGAGTAGATACGTATAAAAATTACAATAAAGGAATAATATCTTTAACTCTGAAACGAAAAGAGCAAAGAATTATCAAACTTGAAAAAAACAGTTTTACATTTAATGTCAATCGGAAAAAAATCATAAATTAGTCTCGCGACACAAGATTATTAAAAATTGTGTCGTGTACGATAACATTGATTTGTTCAGAATTATATACCGATACGTATATTTTGTTTGTGGGTGCATGAATAAGAACCGATTCCCGAAATGAATAATTAATATCGATATATATAGATATATATAGAAAATTCTGTATTACTACGTATCTATGAAGACCTATATAATTATGCACTAACATAAAATAAGGTTCGTAAACTTAATAGGGAACCAATAATGACCAATAAAGGTTTGAAGATCACCTTTTTAGCAAAATGTAATAAATGTAATGTGTTTTTCCTAGTTTTTCTTATACGTATGGTTCAAGTAATCTATACTCAACAATTTGTTTCAATTTTTAAAATCTTTCAACTCAATGTAGAGACAAAATTTTCAAAATTTGACCTATAAAGTTACCGGACAAATTTTGAAAATTTTGTCTCTACATTGAGTTGAAAGATTTTAAAAATTGAAATAAATTGTTGAGTATAGATTACTTGAACCATATGTTGAATTTTTTTACTGTATACGTGAAGAGTAAACTTTGAAAACACAAGATCTTGGCGATGCACACAAAAAGAATTGTTTCGATTGCATGCAGAAAAAAATAAGCTTGGCATAGGATCCGGTTTTTATCATTATAGGCCCCTGAATACATCGACTTTGTACAAATTTAAGATTAAAGTTCGATGATTATTGTTATCGTTATGAAAATTTGTCCTTCTCACCTACCAGAATAACTAAAACCATATTTATTTATTGAATTTGAACTACATCCAAAAATGCCTCACCAAAAACAATTTGATTATTCTGGAGTAGCAGGTAATTTTGTTCAAGAGGAAAAAGCATTGCTTCTCGCAAAGTAATTCAAAACTCCAGGATAGTATCAGATTTTGGTTTTATTTCACACTTACTAAATTATTTTCGTTTGCAAAGTTTCATGTACAAACCGAAGTTTCCAGATGTTTCGTGTACAGAAATGTACGTAATTGGTTTCCAAGTACAACAGAGCTTGTCAAGGTCGATGTGTACAGATTTGTAAAATTGATTTGCCCTCGATCTGCGGGTACTTGACGCGAATCATCAATTTATCAATAACTGTAAGTAAACAAACATCTATTTAAAATAAAAGAACCCTTTATTAATGATTTAAAGAAAAGAGAACCATGGAAAATTTCAACGAAATGACATCAGCAACAAGAAGCAGTAGAACCATTGACGACATTCTAAAAATAAATTTACACTCTGTACACGTAAATCCCATCGCCAAAGTATATGACTCGTCTGACTACGGGCAAATGGCATTGATTGTGCGTTACGAGCTGCTTGAATTATCCTGGGGTTTTTATAATGTGCAACAAGAGATCGTAATTCCGTTTAAGCAGATTCAAAAGTTTAGGATTGCTGATGGGAAGGTTTATGTTCAGCTACTTGATGGATTTATTAATTTGATAAAGGTAAAGATATGGATCTTTTGATTATGTGTATTATAAAAATTAATGCTCTCTGACTAAAAAAGGTAGTTGACGCGGATATAATTGGAAGTTTATTTCAGTCAAAGGAGAAGATGAAGAATCCCATTTCTCTTGATTTCCTAAAAAATGCAGCTAGCCTTGTTTTTACACCAAGTGACGATGTTAAATCAGAGTCTGTAATGGTATTTGGACAAATTATAAAGAAATTCCGTTTCGATAAACCATCTTCTACCACTAAAGTAATTACCACGTCCAATAAATCATCTATTATCAAGTCCACTATTGAGTGCTACTTTTAATATATATTTTTTTTTAGTCTGAAAATCTCTGTCCAACTTCAACTAATCGAGAACTTGGTGAAAAGGAACCGCAGATGGTAATAACCTATATACATTCATTGTTTTTATTTATTAGCTGATTATTTCACCCATATCAAAAAAGCTCGAAATCGATTGTGTCTTCGTCTTTCGTCGCTTCATCTTAACGATTCCCACACATTTCACTCTCGAACAACTGCTCGTCACGATCGAGCATCGTGTTCAGACAGTGCTGAATCGTGATCGCGTCTTTTTCGTGAACAAGAATCACGAAAGAATTAATCTTGAAGACGATCAAGATTGGCAGCTCGCGAAATTGGAAGTTAAGACGGAGAAAATGAAGTTAGAATTACTGTTAGTTTGAAATTGGATAGTGATGCACGTGAGATGTATGTAGGATTTGGATAAGTACTTTATTTGCATACTAATTTATTTTCTTATAAATCAATCAAAGATAGATTTCTATCAGGTATTCTAATTTTTCATCAAGTAAAACTAATAATATTACATATTCTAAGAAATATTATCAGAACATTAAAACCTTTGAATAAAATTTCACGATTCTTCCTCTTGCTCATGACCCAATTCCTTAGTATTCGCATGCCACAATTCGACCAATCTATCGACATCACGCTGAAACCTCTTCTTCAATCTACGCGCTTGTTTCTTAAACTTGTTTTGTGCACGAAAAATCTTCTCGTCTTTTTTATTCTCGTCATCACAGTCATTATCTACCATTTCTTTTTCTAGGCTTTTAAAAGTTCGTTCTACTTTTTCTGATGTTGTTTCCAAATAATTATTAGAATAGAATAAAGAAATCTATAGATTCTTATGATATCTATAGATTCTTATGATTGCAATGTGATTACTTACCATTCAGATTAATGGCAAGATGAATGTCCTTTATTGCATTACTGACCAAGATCGAAACTTGATAGAAAATTTTAAAAAAATATATATGTTTAAATTTAATTATATATTATTTATATATATACGTATATATGTACATGTATGTTATATACGTATATCGATATGTTATTGTGTATATTTATTTACCTTCACTTTGTTCCCCGACTTCTTTATACAATAAATTCTCACAAGATTGAAGTCTCTTCAAGTACTCGAGTGCCTCATGTAATTGGGTAGATGGGAACGCTGTGATTCTCGCAGCTGAATCGGCGTGTCTTTCTAGGGAGTATATCCACGCGTTGAATCCCATTTTTTGATTCTAGCTCAGTCTTAATAATGTCTTTCTAGATCTATTGTTTACACTATTTTATATTATTTTGTTTTATTCTATTCTATTATTGTGTTATTATTTTAGACACGAATAAATCATTTTGGACGAAGAGTATTGGTAGGTATTTATTAAATAAAAGATCATTATTATAATCAAGTTTAATAAATTATAATTGTCATTTAAGACTTTTGTTTCCAAGCCAGATCATATGATATGTAGTGAAGAAGAATTTTCCATTAATATACATTTACATGTACAATAAATTTGCTTCTTAAATACAAATTAGAGTACAATTTATAATCACTATTAGAATTTCTATCCATTCCTAGTGTTTAGTACTCGTGACGCCAATGAGGATACTCATGATGTCCGTATTGACGTTTATGATGACAATGATGTGAAGGAGGCGGGGGATGACAGCTACGATAAGAAAGGGGATAGTATTCTTCTTCTTCTTCCTCAATGAAAGGATACCCACCATAGTAATATTCATCATAGAAATACGGGGCTGGATAGATATTTGATATCGGATAATACGAAGCAGGTGATAAAAAATCATCTTCAGCGACTATCTCTTCCTCATACACAGGTGCGACGTATTCATCTTCGACGATGACGGTTGGTTCTTCGACAATTTCCTCTACAAACGTGTCTGGTGTTTCCTCGATGGTTTCTTCGATGACTGGCTCAGCTGTTGTTACTTCTTCGTAGAATTGACGTTTCTTTTCGAGAACAGATGTGCTTTCGTTTGGTGATGTATTTGTTGCTATGTCGGAAGGAGATGGGATCGATTGCGTTTGAGAGATCAGTAGGAAAAGTAAGAGTAGTAGGCTAAATAAAGATGATGAGAATTTTGATGATGACGCCATTTGGAAGGAGTTGTTTGATCGAAAAAAAGACAATTTCAAATTTGTTTGTTAAAGTCAATAAGAGGTGCTTCACTTTATATTCAAGGTTCAACAATGTGCATAAAATACCCAATGAAGCGCATTCTATCAATCTGCTTTTGTATCTAGCAAGATATTTGATTCATGTACGTATAGATGCATATGAATATTTTTTCGGAGCAATTGTAATTTTATTTCGAGATACATAAATTTATGTATATCTCGGGACAAAAAAGAGGTTATAACCAAATTATAAAAACAGAAGAAACATTAAATCAAAAACAAAGAACAGAAAAGTGAGAGAACAGAACGTGGTAATTATTGAGGCAGTTATGAGCTGAATTGTTAAAAGTCGATTAGAAAAACATCCTGAATTCAATCAGGCATACGAATTAATAAAATGCGAAAGAGATATATTGCGAAAGGACACCTTTTACGAAAAACTAAAAAAAAAATGGTAACGCAAAAAAAAAAACGATTGATAAAAATTTCTAAATGAAATTTTTAAAGGAACATAAATCTTAATTTAAAAACTTAAAACATATAATCAGTTATAGTAATGCAATTAACAATTTGAAATTAAAAATAATAAATAAATAATAAATAAAAAGTAAAAAGTAAAAATGTTTTGATCTAATTATATTTTTACCAAACCGAAGTTCTACCCAATTGAAATTCCCTTCCATCACGGAACGAGGGTTGATGAACATCGTTGAAAGCGATGCTAGAGGAAATCATTGACGAAAATCCCCATTCAATATTTGTGCCACAAATCATGCTCGATAAATCGTTTCCGTATGAATCATTAGCGTTAGTGTCTTTTGGGGCATGATTAAGCAAGAAATATGAAAAATTCAAGGACAAATCTTCGATTGATGATGTTTTTTGCAATTGCTCTTGTTGCGTGATCTGGTTATTCTCAAACGAATTCTCGTTTTTTGTTTGGGAAGAAGGAAATTGATCAACCAAAAACGGGAAACGCGGTAATGATTGTGACAATTCAAGAGCCTGTTTTGGAATGTAAAGTTCCTCTTCGTCAGAATTCAAACAAGTATCCAAGACTGTACGTGAATTCCAATCTTGCTCAAGATGTTCATGATTCTCAAGGTAAATATTAATCACCGATTCATCTTGATCGTAATCCTGAGCATTTTTAAGACATTCAGCTTTGTTGCAATTGCTCACTTCAGAATTCGATCTCGATTTTCTAGTACCAGAAAGAAAATCGTATTCAAATAGGAACGGCGCGAGTAATGGTTGTTTATTGGTTTCAGTATCAGTTACGATGATCGATGGTCCGTGTACATTATTTTTATTCAAAGATTCTGGTAAGAAATTTGAATTGGCTGACGGATATTTTTGTTGTGAAAAGTTTTCAACTACTTGATTGAGACTTTCATCACTAAAACTCTTCTTTATTCGCTGCTGTCGGTTTTCTTTTTGTTGTCCAGAGGCCCATGCAATGGTACCTACTACAATGTTTTCTTGAATTTGGGTGGTTGTTTCAATGGCAATCATTTTCGTTATTCTTTTTTTTTGGTTTCTTTAAATTTTATATAGATAAGCTAATAAAATATGATAAAGGTTTTGGATAATTTAATAAATTGCTTTGTTCTATAAAAAAAAAAAAGCGAAACATAAAGGAGTTGTTTGCGCTTAATGTTCTTTTCCCCCGCATTGAAATCTCCTCTTTATAATGATTTTATCAAGCTTTATTAAGCCACACTTCACAATGATGGTCACATATGGAAATCATGTTTCCATTCACAAAAGAACGATCTTTACTGCAAAAAGATAATGATTGATCATGTTGATTGGAGCATTTCATACATATTGGTTTCAGATCACTATCACATTTGAAATCTATTAATAGGAATGTCGCTGTATCTTGCACATCTTAACTTATCATTATGTGTTTACAAATCCACAAATAATTCCACATCCAATCATAATATTGGAGATTCTATTTCAAGTTTTTCCTTTGGATATAAAAAGTCAATCCTTAATTTTGTGTGATGGGTAAGAAAAAACAGTTTTGGATGTTATCAATCAAACGTTGTTAACCAAACTCGTAAGTTTATACATGTATGCCACAAAGTTCTCTTTTTTCATTAGTCAGATCAGATTAAGAAAGAAGTTTATAATGTGTGTGACCTCCATATGTGGCTTCGTTACACATTTACTAAAAATATACATGTACAACCCGATTGCATAAATAAGAAGTGAAAGTTATTCTAAGAAACTTGATTATAAATCCTTTTATTGGGGCTTTTTTGCCATAAAAAAATAATTGGTGTAGTTTGCGCCTCTCGCCTCGATAATTATTTCAAGCAAGAGACGCATCGTATATTACTTCCTATTTCATAAACATCTCTCATTTATTGGAGAATGGTTTCAAGAAGAATTTACGCTTAAACGCTCATGTATGGATCACTATCAGGTCAGGCAAAATATTTCTCAGACACGTGAAATCAAAAATCGAATCATCATATTCTCAAAAAAAAAAAAAAAAAAAAAAAAAACAAAACCATCTCAAGATATACGTAGTTCCTATAGTTTTATCATTATCACTTTATTTAGAAATATCATTATGATTTTATAAACGTGCAGGAAGAGTAATTCGGCTATTACTAAAAAATATGAATGATCATAGCCACCTACAATTACTTATTGTTTTTAGGCAAATAGATGATCACAATCACGACAATAATCGCGATAATTACAAGAATAATTGCCGCAAAAATCCATTTCTTTTTTCTAGCAGAAATTGCATATTTGCGAGCTAATTTGAGTTGAGTATCTGTCTTTGTTAATTGATCCCCTGTAGTGTCGATATTGTCTCCAATATGTTTAATAACATCATCCTGTTCTTCGATAGACAGTGCTATCTGTTCCGTCAATACAACCAATTCTTCTATCGTCTTTTCGATATTCTTGATATCATGGTGTCGTTTTTGTACTTCGGCTGCGACCGCACGAACTTCGTTTGATCTTAATGACGCATCCTGAAAAACCAATTTACCTGAAGAATTTCTAACAAAATTGTCAATTTCTTGTCTCGACGCATTAGGATTCACGACAACGTACTGACGAGCGATCCGTTCTTCCTGTAATTGTCGATACGTCTGCTCGACCATTTGATACGCATTAATGGCATTTGTGAATTTTTCTTTTAGTCGAGAATACTGAGTTTTACGTAGTCCGACGTCCTTTTTCTTATATTCCAGTTCGATATTTTCTCGTTCGATTTTCCGAATACGATCTTTCACTTGAAATAGTAGATTTTTCGTCGATGCGGCAATTGGTTCTCGTGCACGAGTATGTTCTTGTTCTTCGTTTACCGATGTGCTCTTTATAATTTGCGTCTGAATGCTGCGAATACTTTCAAGATTCTTGTTTATGGTTGTGATGCTTTGGTCGATGGATGTCGTTTCTTGTAAAAATTGCTCATCACCATTTATCTCTTCCATTTCAAGGATGGTGTCTGCCATTTTGTTTGATTTTTTATTTTTTCGACAGAAGAAATTTTTTTGGTTTTCAATTTATATATTTTTTTCTTGTTTAAAAATACATATCACCCAAGATCTCGGCAAGTTATATACTAAAATCACATGTATATCGATATCGATATGTATCAATATATGTAAATTTGTTAAAACTGTAGTACAGAACACAATGCGATTACGAAGATCGAATGTGCTTTTTTTGGTCAAATAAAGATGCGCAGTCATAATGATATTGGAAAATTTTAATTGGTCAAGTATTCTTCATTGAGAACATATGACGCTATAATACCCGACACCAATCATTCGACATCCCCTTTAATGAATTCGACATCCCCTTAATTATACTGCATAATATTAAATATAGTTTCGGTTAGTGTTAGGTTAAGCTTAAGGTTAAGATATAACAAACAAGAACATAATATATAGTAAAATTTCGCAAGGAACATTTTTTGTTAGAACACAAATGATTGTTTTATAAGTAAAATGTCAAGATACAGTCAACGCTCTCTAAATGCACACACTATATTTCTATTCTATAAATGCACACGTTGGTTCGGTCCCAAGTTAATAATATTACTAAGTAAAATGCTCTCTATAAATGCACAAATTCTCTAAATACACTCTCAGGTTTGATTTCATATGTCTCCCAGCGATGTGCATTTAGAGAGAGTTGACTGAACAAGCTATTTTTCGAATCTACCAGGGCGACCCCCAAAAGTTCGGGCTACGTGATAATTTTTTGATGATGTCAGTGATGATGACCAATAAATTGCAAAATCAATCTGTAATTACTAAAATAAACATATTTTTTTGTGTTCTAATAAAAAAAGATTTCTTGAGAAATTTTACTAATTTTGACCCAGATCCAAACCCTAACTCTTTTCGCAAGATATCCTAGTCATGCAGTTAACGTGACTTTGTGTGAGCTGATCTTTTCGACCTGTCTCCATGATCAAGTGATTATCAAGTCTTCATTTCACCAAATAAGATATATATGTGTACTAATGCTAATAGTTCAAAACAATTATAGACCTGAGTTGCCATTTATTAAACTTATATTTTTAGTTCTCTTTACTCTCTTGACTTCTTTCTTTTTGATTCTTAGCATCCTTTTTGATTCTTAGAACTTTGTTACTACTTGTTATTCTTTATTACTATTGGATCTAATTAGAAGTCTAGTGATTGAACTCACACTTAAAGTTCTGAAAAAAGTTTGGTTTGGTTCAAATTTGATTCAGTTCAAGCTTGAACTGAACTCAAATCTGATCAAAAGTCTGATTAAAAAATTTGAATCTAATTAAAAGTCTGGTTCGAGTTCAGTTCAAACTTTGAACCTGATCAAAAGTTCAGTTCAAGTTCAAGTAAATATTTGTTGATGTTCTAAGTAAGTTATAGATCTTAACATAAGCTACAAATTGATATAAAATAATTAATATTTAGGATGAATATTTAAAAAGTTATATGAATTTAAAAAATAATTTTAATTATTACAATTTTAATCTGTTTTAGTTATAATATAATAAATATTTATTTTGCTATAGTAATCATAAATTATAATTATAAGTAAAGTTATATCCAGAAATAAGTATTACAAATTAATATAAAATAGTTATTATTAATAATAATTATTCAAAGAATTACATAGTATTTATAATTAAATTTAATAAATATAAAAATAAAAATATTTTAATTATTACTGTATAAACTTTTAATTCTTACTAAATACTATAAATTATACTTATAAGTAAAGTTGTAGCTTATATTTAGAACTATAAATCAGTATATGATATCATATGTTGATCTTTAATTAAATTTGAACCAAACTTGAACTCATATAACAATTCAATTTGAGTTCAGTTTGAACTTCAAATCTTTCTTGAACTCAAGTCAAAGTTTGGTTCAAGTTCAGTTTAAATTTTGAACTGAACTCAAATTCAGATAAAAATTCAATTCAGTTTATAGAAATACTACTCATACTTGAGTTAATTTGAGTCAAACTTAATTTGAATCATAATTTTTCTGACTTGAGTTTGTGATATTTTAACTCAAGTGATTACTCTAACTTGAATTAAGTTTAACTTAAGTTATATAGTAATTTATATATATAATAGAACATAAAAATTAACTTACTAAAATTTTTATTTTTATAATTATTGGTTTGAACAAAATAAAAAAATATTTATTTAAAATCTTGAAATTACTAATATTTTAAAAATAATTTAGCAATAAATTATTTTGTAAATAAAGTAAATTAAATTAAAATTTATAATAGTTAATTTTTTATATTAAAAAACTTTTTTTCTATAATAAATCACTAATTAAAAAAAATATTCTACTTTACATATTCCTATATTATATTATCAGAAATTGAAAATTAATATTGTTTTTATATTAAAATTTATTATTTATTAATAAATTTTAATATAAAGAAACAATATTAATTTTATTATGTTTTACTTTTTTTTTAATTTCTGGTAATATAGTATAAAGATGTGCATAAACTTTATCTATTTATTAATTTTTATAGATATTTAAAATTCTAAGACTAAATTTATGCTAGAAATATAAATACATGAATTAATACTTATAACATAAATTTGTTCCTTCAAAATCTCAAATTTTGATAAATTTTGTAATAATTTTTATGAAAATTAATAAATAAATAGATTTTATAGAGTAAATATTTTTAGTTAGAGAAATTTACTAATTATAAATTTTGATTTGAATCACTTTATTTCACAAAATAATCTATTGCTAAATTATTTTTAAAAAATATTAATAATTTTAAGATTTCAAATAAACATTTTTTTATTTTGTTTGAACTAATATTCATGAAAATAAAAATTCTAGTAAGTTAATTTTGTGTTCTATTATATATATAAGCTATTATAAATTACTTATCTCAAATTATTTAATATAAGTCAATTTGTATTTTAATTCATATTCTGACTCAAGTACTCTTCGAGTTAAAAAATTATAACTTGACTTAACTTGAATCAAAATGAGTTAATTTGAATTCAATTACTATTTTGATCATTATTCTTTTTAAAGATTTGGTGATATTAATTAAATTTATTTATAATTATAGTATGAAGATGAGAGTTCTTTAGTAATTAAACAAGTTATCATTATATTGTCAGAAGTCACAAGTGTTCAAGTTTATCATAAAACTTATTGCATTTTGATTAACTTTCATTTTCAATTTTTCTTTTATTAAAATTTTGATTTGTTAATTTTATAACTATTATAAATAAGCTTTATCTCTAATTAAAATTTTGAAGTTCATATTTTATATACTTTATTCTAATTCTTTCCAATTATTTCATGAATTTTTTTATAGTTGGAAAATATTTTTATTAGTTTTATAAAAGTTATATTATATGTGAAACTTATAAAATTAAATAAATAAAGCAAAATAATCAAGTGATAAAGTATTAACTAGTATTTCTAAAAACTAAACTGAACTGAACTTTTGTTCAGATTGAGTCTAATTTGAAATTTGAACTGAACTGGAACCAGATTTGAAGTTCAAACTAAATTCAAATTAAATCATTGTATGAGTCTGAAATTGACATATAGCATTATATAATTTATAGCTCTAAATATAAACTATAATCTTGTATATATATATATAATTTATAGTATTTAATAACAATTAAAAGTTTACTTAATAATAACTAAAATAATTTCATTTTTATATTTATGAATTTTTATTGTAAATTCTATATATCTTTTTGAATATTTATTAATGATACCTATTATATATCAATCTATAATTTACATTTTTGTCTATAACTTTTGCTTAGAATTATAATTTATGTTTACTATTAAAAAATATAAATAAAGTGAATAAAATTTTAAATAATTAAAAATATTTTTTAAACCTATATAACTTTTTGAAAATTTATTTTAAATATTAATACATGCATTTATATATCTTATCTGATTTGATTAGGATAAAAAACAGTCAATAAGAATGCATAAATTTTGATCAACCCAGCAAAACAAACTGACATAAAAAAAAATAAAAAATGCAAGAAATGTGAAAATACAAGAAATAAATGTCTAATCAGTTCAGAGTACTAATAAAAAATGTTAAAAAGACAATTTTATATATAACCTGGATCACCATCCCTAACTGTAATCCTAATCCTAAGCTTAAAATCAGTTTTTAATCTTAATCTTTATTATAATAGAAATTTCTGAAAATACGTAATGCTATTGATTATTTTTGTTATTATCAAATCAGGTGAGGTGTACATATATACATACTCTAACTGGACTTTTAATCAGGTTCGAGTCAGATTAAAAGTTTGAACTGAACTTGAACCAGACTTTTAATTGGATTCGAATTTTCAAACTGGATCTTTGGTCAAGTTCAAGTCTGGTTCAGGCTCAAACTGAACCAGGCTTTTTTTTGGATCCGAGTGCTAACTTGGCAGAGTGACGTAATAAGATACACTGATCTCTATATTTCAGATATACGAGCAAAATAACAGCTTTGTTTTGCTAAAAAGAGAGGGGTTTTATTGATGATACTTCGTGATAAGCTTTTATTTTTTTGTCGCATTGTGTATTGGTATTTTATTATTATTAACTATTTTATTTAGTTATTTTTTTGTCACGTAAGTTTGGCTAACTTGCTGAGTTTGGATCAAGCCTGTGAGTGGAACACATTACAACCCTTGACCTATATTATTATTAAACAACACCACTGGTATTTATTCACATTTATACACTTTACCCAACGAGCTTAACTTTTATTTAGATTTAAAAATTATATAAAGTAAATGATATATGTATATAAAGCTTTCTTTAAGATTAAATTTACATTACACATCTTGATTGTCTTTTTTCGTTGACTGTTTTCAGCATTATAGTACATATATAGAGTTGGTAATAGTAATAAATAGTAAAATTTTTTGCCTTCTAAGTAAATTATGTGAGGTTCTGGATTCTTTTGCATAGTGAATAAACGTTCGTTTAAAGCTAGAAATGGTTTTTACGGTGATTTTTTATTAGTGAAACGTGAAGTTCTCAAAAAGTAATCACAATGATTACCGTACGTATTCAATACGTAATAACGATAAGAGTACGTACATAAAATCTTCAATATATACCATTTTTTAGTTCGCATTTTACTTCACTTTCGCGTTTCTTTTATTTTACATTCTGTGTTGTTTTATTTCGCATTTTCTTACAATATCAAATTATCTAAGCTTCAAAAAAAAATGAACTTTTCACTTAATAATAATTTGGAATATAATTACAATCAACAAAGCGAATATGGCTCTAACAATCAATTAATTATAGAAAGAGAGAGAAATGATGAAAATGAAGTCGAGGAAGATAAAAATGAAGAAGAAAACGAGAACGAATCATTATCGTTATCATAATTATATGTACATGTAGTATGTCAATTACGTAGTTGTTAACCAGTTTCTAACTGGTTACGAAACCGAGTTCTAATTATTTGTGAAACTGATGATGAAAAACGGATTATGGTGAAAATTTGTAATATCTATGGTGCATAAAATTTAAAGTCATCAAACGTTTGTATTTTATAAAATGTATAAACTTCTTTACTAAGAAGTAAATACAAAATTTAAT
>CAJVPL010000497.1:0-25079 GCA_910591945.1 Ambispora gerdemannii
TAATTTCTTTTTATATTTCTTTAACAAAGTATATTCTTGTTTCTTGTATAATTTTTTTAGTATATTTATTATAAATTTTGAATAAAATATTAATTACTCAAGTAAGAATAATTTCTAAAATAATATCATTTAATTAAATAATTAACTTGCTAAAATTAAATTTAAAGTTATTTTGATTGATTTTATTAATAATTGAAATTGTTTTTCAAAATTATTTGAATTCTACAAACTAAAACAAGTACAATCAAATTTCTTTATAGTTATTATCTTTGAAAAAGTAAAATTTGGTGATTATAGAGAGGATGTAACTATAGAGAGATTTTTTTTATTATATTTATATATAAATAGAAAAGCAAAATAGGATGATTATAGAAAAATATAACTATAAATAAACATAACTATAGAGAGATTTAACTGTATTTCTAAATGATTTTTAAGTATTTATTAATATAAGAAATATAACAAAACTAAATTACTTGTCAAAATACCATTTTTTTCAAAAATAATTATCTTTATACTCAAGTATATTTGCTACAGAATATTATACTATTTAAGTAATTTAGTTCTAGATTTTCTAATACATATTTGTAATGAAGTTTATTGAAGTTATATTTAAATAAAAAAATTATTATTATAATTTATAAATCTATCTTTAAGTCATATTTATTATAATACAAATATTATAATTTCTATATCTTTGACTTTAAAATTTTGAAAACACTTTCTAGCTATTTAGATTATTATATTAAAGAATACAAATTATTATTAATCTTTAATATTTAACTCATATTTAGTTTAATAGTTATAAAAGATTATTAATATTTTGAATTATCATTTCTTTGAATATTTCTTTGAATATTACAAATATCTTTGAGTATTTTAAAACTTAAACAAAATATAGTTAAATTTCTCTATAGTTATCATCCTTGGAAAAGCAAAATTTGATAAATATAGAAGGAATGTGATTATAAAAGAATTTTTTACTATATTTATATGTAAATAAAAAAAGCAAAATAGAGTGATTATAGAGGAGTATGACTATAAATAAATATGAATATAAAGAAGTTTGACTGTAGTAACAATATCAAGTGCTTTTTCTCTAGAGTATTTTATATCAAAATTAGTATTAGTTACATATACTCTTTCTAATATTCTATTTTTATTATTATTATTATTGAATATTTTAATTTCAATATCATTTTTTGAAATGATTAATTTATATTATTTATTTTTAGTTATTTGATCTTTTTATTTCATGTATGAGATAGGTATTTTTATTTTTTTACTTTAATATTCAAATGTTAATAATTTTTTCTTTTAATCTAAAATACTAAAATTGTTATAAGTTCAATTATTTTCAAATAAAAGATTATAATCATTTTTTCAATTATAAGTATATTAATTTTAAAATTTTTGTTGTTTAAAATAATTGATAAATTTATTACTTTACCAAATAATTTTTATTTTATTCTATTATTTCAACTAAATTAATATTAAATTATTATATTTTTTAATTAATCTTCTTCAAAAAATTATTTAATATAATATTATTTATAATTTTACTATTAATAATAATAATTATTATTTTTGGTAATATTATTAATTTAATATATATTTTCAAAATTTTATAATAATCTTGAACATTTTTATAAAAATCAACAATTTTTGTAAATATTATTTTCTTATTGATAATATAATAATTAATTAAATATTAATAATATTTGCAAGTTTTTCAAATTTAATTGAATTATGCATTATCTATAAATATTTGTTTTAGTAATATTTTTTTACTATTTTTTTATAATTATTGATAATTTTTTTAATTTTCTTCAAAATTGATATTAATAAATTGTTTTGAATTATAATATAATTATTTGAATTTTGTAATTTAGCTAATTGTTCTCAAAGTTTTTATTGTTATTAATAAGCTTTTCTTTGTATAGAAAAATTTGTAACTTCTTATTATAAATTATATATATATATATTTAAATTTCTTGTTTATTTTGATAAGAGTGTTTTTTTAATAAATTACCAAATTAATTAACTAGTTTAATAGTTAAATTTTTCAAATAACTTTAGTGCAGTTAAAAATTTATTTTTCACAGATTTTTTTTATTAATAATTATTATTCCTTTGAAAATTTTTTCACAAAGAGATTATCAAACTTTGTTATTATTTTATTTTTGTTATAGGAAAATATATGAATAATAAAAATAATATAACAAGTATATAATACTTATTTATTATCTATTATAACATGTTGCAATTCCAAAATTTTATAAATCACAATTAATTGTAACTAGATAATGCTTTATTTGTTATTATATTATAATAATTTTCATATTATTTTTAGTAGATAACATATAAAACTAAATTAAATATAAGAATTATATAAAATAATATTAAAGTAAGAGAAAGAATATAATATCTAAAATAGATAATATATAATTATTTGTTAATTAGTTAAAGTGAAATCAGAAATATTCAAAGATAATTATATTTTTTAAATTTGATTTATAAATAAATAGAATATTAATCATTTATTTATTAATTTAATTATAAATTATAACTTTGTAATTAAAACAAGAATAAAATTTCAAAAAAAAATCTGATTTAGTTCAAGTCTGGTTCAGTTCAAGCTTGAATTAAACTTGAATCTAATCAAAAATCTGGTTTTAAAATTCAAATCCAATTAAAAATCTAATTCAAGTTTTAATCAAATAAAAAATCTGGTTCAAGTTCAAGTTCAAGTAAATATTCAATAAAGTTCTAAATAAAGTTGTAAATTTTGATTAGAATTACAAATTGATATAAGATAATTAATATTTAGGATGAATATTTAAGAAGTTATATAGATTTGAAAATAATTTTAATTTGCTTTTGCTATAATATATTAGTAAATAAATAATTTTTCAATAAATTAAATTTTGAACTATATTAAAAATTTGAATTTTTTAATTTAATAAAAAATTTCACAAATATATTCCAAATCAAACTCTAAACCAAATATAATTTATTCTTCAGCACTAATCCTAACCCTAACTCTGGATTACATTCCTATTCTAATTTGGATCAATTGTAATTTGGGATAATTGTAATTTGGAACACAACATATAAGAAATTCAAAAAAATATATAGTAAAAATTGAAATTTTCTCTATAATAAAATTTATTTTTATTAGTAAATATTTTGTTTTTTTTTTATCAAAATAAAGCTAAGAATCTGTATTTTAACATATTTTTTAATTTAATTTCAAATTTTTCTGTTCTCAAAGGAACCTCTACCACTGCACCTATTCACATAATCAACAGCATTCTCGAAGACAACAAAGAAATCTGGTGTGCTTTTCAAGAAATATTTCTGATTGTGAAGTTAATTACACAAACTTTTATAATTAAAATAAAATAAATATACCGTAATTCGCAACTATGGGTACCCCCTTATATTATACCCTCCATTAATAATTTCTTTTTTTTACTAATTAAATTTGTTCGTAAAATGAATGGTACCCGGGTACCCATAGTCGCGAATTACGGTAATTGAAAATGTACATTTAGATATTAGCTCAAACAATAAAATTGAAAAATAATGATGCGAATAAATTCTAAATATTAAGACGATTCTCGGTTTAAGAAAGACTTGTTTGTAAAAGCCGATCGTTACTCTGCCGTACTTGTCAAAGAAAAAGAGAATAAAGGAATATGGGGTTGATTGTGAATGAAAAAAATTACCAAACCTATATGTGTTAACGATGATGTAATATCCTGCTAACCATATTAATGTGTCTATCATCTGTCCATCATCTGTCCAATGTGATTGACAATAGGATCGCTGATTTGTGTTATATTGTGAATGAAATGAGGCGTTGGGCTTTGAATATAAATAAAGAACTACTTTTAAAATTTATATCATTATCAAATTTTTCGGCAAAATGATCAATTTTTGCAATAACAACAGTAATATTATTAGTCAAGAAAATAAAGTTAAATATGGATATACTTTTGGTGAGCAATTTTTTAAGTAATTGTGATATAAATAAACAAGCATTAATAACTAGTTTTCATTAATATAGAAAATCCAGGCGAACCGGTTGTGCGCATAATAGCACCCAAAAAGCTTGAAAAAATACGATTAACACCGACAAGACAAAAATTTGTATTTCAAGGAACAAGAACACGCATACTAGAATGGATGCTCAAAAACGAAAATATAATTGTAGAATATGATCCAACAGATGGAATGCTAACACCACCAGTTTCACCGCTCGCCAATGAATTTAATAATCGTCGTGGTTCAGATGCATCAAACACATCAGCAACGTCTACGTCATCAATATCATCAGCATCATCATCAAAAACTATATTTATAACTTTTGATCTATTTGGACAAACGATAAAAAACACGTCATTATTATCTGATGATGTAGTGTTTTGTCGTCCATTACATTTAGCAAAAAATCACCTGCCCTGGTTGGACGTGACACTTGAAATACGAGCGACTGATCCGATTCGAGATTCTAAATATAACCCAGTGAAACGACTGATCTTACATTCAGGTTTATCACTCTACGAAATTTCAAAAGCACTCGAAAAGAATTGGCGGAATTTAATGCCACCTTGTTTACCGTTATTTCAGCGACCACCCCCATATCTTGAACTCTCTGATGATGATATCGACGATTCAATGAATCCATTATTGGATTGGTTGGCACATCATAAATCATCCACTTTTCCAACTCCACCCATAATTAGCAGATGGCAACAAAAGAATTCTATTATTCCACCGGGTGTTTTAACGCCGTATAATATCGATGAAGTTATTGCAGATCAATTTTCAGATGTGTTGACTGAAGAAGTTCCCACGGATGGAAAAATGAAAAAAGCGTGGCAAGCTGAGGAGAAAATAGAAAAATCGAAGAGATTACGGGATATTGGGTTGCCAATATATGAAAAAGTGAAAGAGGATATGTTATTAGATTAGAGATCATTCTGATTGAAACTATAACTTGTATCGATAACGAATCTTTTCGTATTCTTTTTTGAGATTTAGATAGATTTATTAGTTGTAAAATAATTTGTATTTTAACAATTGCATTTTCTTTTATTAGCTTTTATTAGCCCATTTATTATTTTCATCACCATCATCCATTTAATTCAATCATCCATTTTTATTCAATCATTAATTTTTATTCAATCATTATTAACAATTTACATCATTATATGCATGTATCATGAATCTATATATCCGTTATTCTATCGATTTTTTATTATGCAAAAGTTTAAAAGGACTTGTACTTTTCGATTCTTCTTTTGTATGAAAATATTTGAATCATCAATGAATACAAAAGACCCAATTACAACCATCACAAAAAAAGACATCGTAGAACTGTTACACCATCCTCAACGCTATTATTGTCATCACAAATACTTTCCTTTCTCCATCGTATTTTTGCTAGTTTTATCTTTATACACGATTTCTATTATAGAGAACTCGTGTAATAATTATCATGGAGTTATTAGATTTGGCGGAGGAAAAGGAGACAACAAAGATTGTGCTTGGAATTGGAAAATGTCATTATTACCTGTTGATAAGACTTGTGAACCGAATGCATATTTAAAGAGACAGCTTGTTGCTGACGATATTTTATGGTGATATTGCAATGTATAATATGCAACGGTCCATCCATAGTCTGTCCTACTACATTTTAAATAAAAATTTCAATTTCAAAAAGCATTACCGTTACGTACACGTCCTTTCCATAAATTCTAAAGTAGAAACTCTGATACTAACCAAAACGGGGACCAATCAAAATAAAAAATGTTACACGAAAATTTGACAAACACAATCTTGGTATAGATAGGATAAGCTCAAAAAGCATTCGAGTGATATTTGAATGCACGAGAATCATTTTTTAATTAAAAAAAAAAATGGGAAGAATTCGACGTTCAAGAACACACAAAGGTATTCGTCTATAATGACATTTTCGATGTTTTACTAACCAAAGTATATCGTCTTTTCATTTTTTAATTCTCCTTTTCAAACCAGGAAACAAAGATCACTCTAAAAAATACCGGACAAGAAAATACACAAAAGATCTTGATCAAATCCATGATGACCTCTTAAAACTCGAAGGAAAAAACAGTAGCGAGAAGCTACATCAAGGACAGGAACAACCACCACACGATATAGACCCGGACCTTCCCGGTCTCGGGCAGCATTACTGTATAGCTTGCGCGTAAGGTTTAACTTTCGGTTCTTTAATTTAGAAAATAATTTTTATCATTATTATTGTTGTTGTTTATCCGTAACACTTCGCTTGCTCTGGTGTGGTGTTGTGATTAAAGTATGTCGAAGAATGAAACGAGTAAGGGAACAAAAAAATCCGATATGCGCATTCATGTTGTGTGATCATTTGACAAACCGACAAGATATTTCTTCATCGTTGTCGGTGTTCTTCCTGAAAACATTAACAGAAAAAGTCGAGACAACGGAAAAATTAATTGTTTTTTTGTTATTATCACATGCAGGCGATACTTTATTGACGCCAATGCACTCACCGAGCATTACCGTGGAAAAGTACACAAAAAAAGGCAAGTTAATATTATTATTCTTTCTCGGATCTCGTCATCATAATCAAATAAAAGTGGTTAATACATGTTTTGAATCTTGCTAAACACATCCATTCCGCGCTTTCTGCATATTCTCCTTGTGACTCTGATAGGATTAAATTGCTTAAAGAAGCACCTTATACGCAAGTAGAAGCAGAAGCTGCTGTCGGATTAACTACAGAGAACGTACGAGTTAGACTTATGGACGAAATTGTTGTATAATAAATAGCAGTAGTACGTATATTCGCAGCGGTAATAAAAATTAAGGTTATCAAACAAGAAAAAAGAAAGATCTTCAGGGATCAGTGTTTAATTAATTAATCACATACATGTGGCCTATCGCTATCACCGATACGTAACTCCCTTCCGATTACTCTGTACCGACAGAAATCTTTAGGTTGAAGATGGAAGAATAAAAGTGTGAAAATCAGTTACGATCGATGCGCGTGAAAAAAGCTTAACGAGATAGCGTTGCATATGATGTTATTTATTTACTTGCGTGTCTCAATTTTTACCGGCAAGGAAAAAGTTTTCATTTGAATTCTGCTGTTGATCTTTTTCTGCTCGCACGTGATGGACGAGCACTAAAGGAATTTTTTCAGTTAATCGATAAAAAAATCCAACGCAAGGTAATCAATCTCTGTCTCAATCAATCAATTAATCGACATGTAATTACGAAAAATGATCCACGAAACCTGCTTAAACTGGTGACAATGTTTTACAATCGCGGTACCCCACGAAATAACCACACGAGTTAATTAACAACTAACTATAATAACAGAAAATCATAATATTGTCACCAACACAGCGTGAACTTTCTGTCAAATTTGCCAATCAGGTCGTTTGCAAATTTGTGTGTTACGGATACGTTCAATTTTTCTCTGACATTTACCCCACCTTTTTCTTTGGGTAACACGAGAAAGGGGAAGACAAAGAATTTCTTTTTGTACAAATCATCCAATTTAGTTTTATACAGGTTGTGTTTTGCAACAAATAATATACACAGATAGATGTATGATCAACCCGACTGGCCTAGGTTCTAAAAAAAGACGTGATCTTCTCATTCTTCATATGAAAATGCCTCGTCCGTCTTGTAGAACCCGCAAATTTATTTTACAAAAAAAGTGTCGGAATTTTAATATAATTTCCGGTAACCGTTATTATATGTACACAGATTTCTGCGGAATTTGTAGTGGAAGAAGAGGTCGTTTGGAGAAGGGGAATTAACAGCATTGGAATTCAACTGACAATCATTAATAATTGATCAGGATTATTTACTACCGAATTTAAAAATCAATATAGGCTTTCAGCAATCTTTATTTCGCTATTTTTTGTAAGCAAAAAAAAAAAAAAAGAGGAAAAATCATTTCAAAGAGGCAGGTGGAACAATTATGTTAATGAGTAATAAGGTAAATGATCACAAGTTCACACACTCACACACAATGGATAATTCAATCTATTTTTCTTGCTCTCTTGTTTTCCCGTTTCAAATCCTGTTTGGACTTGTACACACTGTCTCTGATCAAGAATTAAGAGAGTGTATATCTAGTATCTATATCTAATATCTAATCAGTTGATATGTTGTGCCGCTTTTCTCGTGTTATGTGTACCAGTCTCTCCTTGGACATCGTGGTGTAAGCAAACAAGCAAGCAATTGTGTCGTGATAGTGTTACATGTTTGCGTAATGCATGTAGATGCTGCTAACCGCAAAAAAAATGCTGAGACTTTGGCAAGCTCCTCTTTAGGTTTGGTGCGAGGACAACAGCGACAACGACGACGATGATGATATCGATATGCGTCAGCCCTTTCCTTCTCCCGATTTAGACCAAAATTTTATACACGTACGACAACTGTAAAATTATCGTCATCATTAAATTATTCATAAGTAAATAACATACAGAATGAATTAATGAAATAGAATGAAACATAACCATCCTATCTTGATTCTTTGTGCGTCATCTTTTGCAATACCTTATCGTTATAGTAATTTTTCACTGATCCGGATCTTCATCCTCGCGCACCGCCAACACATCATCGTCACACCGTTCCTGGTCTGGTATCGTTGATGCAACAGTGGTGTCTTTCTCCTTCCCTCCTCTCTTCTTTCTCACCTGCTCTCGTTTTTATTGTGTGAAAATAAAGAAGTAGTATTTTATTCGATTAGAGGTTTGATTATGGTGATGATATATTTCCTTGAAGAGGGGAAGGAATTAATTATATTGATATTTAATTCTGGGCTCCGAAGCACGCACACGCATGCGTTTTCTTTTGCCAGTTAAATTTTAAATTATATATCAAATATATTTATATTGCGTGTTATTAAGTAATATACAATAAATAAATATGTACATTTTATTTATTGGTGTTATTTAATTTAGTTTATTTTAATATCCCCCACTAATAGTATTAACGATTATGATAGCATTACTATTCCTTTCCTTTCCTGCTATAAAAACCCAATATCGGTTTTTCTTTCTTTCTTCGTTACCTTTTTTTGTTTCAAAATTTCTCGGATCGAGATATTTTACTACTGTAATCAATTGATTAGTTAATTGATCAAGCAATAATAAATTAATAAACAAATCAAGCAAATAATCAAACAATTTTTTGTAAAAGTGTACTATTACTACATAAAAAGTTTATTATATACAAGAACAATTTTATTATCGTTTTATTTTTTTTTTAGAATTCCAATATAAAATTTGATACGTATTATAAAAATGACGACCAGAAACCAACATTATTACTACAATCATCATAATAACTATCATCATCAAATAAGTAACAAGTATAATGTGAAGAATTCGTCAATGACGATGAAAGAGAAAAATGACCAGCTTCCACTTTTTCGGTGGTTGTTGTTTCCACTGGCAATTTTTTTGACTTCGGTGAGATTTTCACTTGATCTTTGATTCGATTCGTTTCGATCCATTTTATTAACTCATTATAAATTGAAAACACAGATTCCTTCCATATTTCTCTCACAAGCAAAAAACCCCAATAAACTAGTTCCATCGTCAATCGCCACAAAAATATCCACAAATGCAAAAATCCCCGCTGGAATTGTTCTGACACCGTCACTGTCGTTCAACGGAGGTGGTGACGATGTATTGGTCACGTGTATATGGGTTATTACGATGTTGGGAGTTTCGGGGCTAGTACGAGAAAAGAAGTTTTTTGGTCATTTTGTAAGTTTTTTTGTTTTAGGTTCTAATTTGATTTTGAGTTTTGTTATTAATCTCTTTCGCCTGGATTTTCGTTTTGGTTTTAGATTGCAGCATTTCTTATCGCTTTTACTGCACTGCAAACTTTTCTCGCGTTCTGTGGGGTATTTTCTAATAATCGCGCAATCGCATCAAGTCTGAATGGTGCATGGCAAAGAGCCTACGAAAATAACAAGGACCTACTTAAAGAAATTCAATACGAGGTAAATTATTTTCCAGATATCGATATACGAAAATTATTTTCCAGCGTATAATTGATGTCTTATGAAATTTTTTTGCAAAGTTCTCGTGTAAGGGATTTGCATCGATCGATGATCGACCCGTGGAAATTACGGAATCGTATGATGTTTCGTGTGGAATAGTAATGGTACAAAGATTCGGACCGCAACTTTATTATGTTGCAATGATGTTGCTTATTTCGAGATTAGTTCAGGTGAATAAGAAATGTTAATTTGTCCTAATGTATGCAAACAAAATGACATTTATTCTCACCATCCTTCTTTTGTATTAATTAAAGTCGATCGGGGTATTTGCATTAACATACATATTCCAAAAACTCACACCACCATCGCCACTTAACGAGAATCCTGAATTCTTAATGGATCATTATCAAAATGAAGAACTGGAACTAGATTCAAGTGCACATTACAGCGCCAGTATTGTTTCCGGGATATATCGATATTTTGCATCATCCACTATCAACGATAATATTCATCAAATTGATGACGGTGAAGATGATGATAACGAAGAGGAAGATGAAGACGAACATTTACCAAAATTATTGTTTGTTTTTGATATTGACGAAGACGATGAGGAAGACGTTGACGATGAGATTGTTATTTCGAAGTCATGATTTTCGAGTCATGGGAACAATGAATGATTCGATTCAATTCGATTCGATTTGAATCTCATTCTCGGCAAATATATTGTTAAATAATGTAAAAACAAACCTTGTAAATCTTTCATTCATCATTCCCTTCCTTGCATTTGTAAATCCTTTCTTCCCCTTAACCCAAAAAAGTAAAATCATTTTTTAGAATGATGCCATTTTATTTTTATGTAAATATTTTTCTTTTCGACTTAATTGTACAAAAAAAAGAGATCATCCCCCCCCCCCCCACTTTTTCTATTTTATTATCTATCTATATTTTCTTTTTTGTAACAACTAAAAAAATTGATTTGTATCACAGGTAGATTCAATAGCAACTTCAATAACTACAAAAGATAATTCTCATGCCCATCTCGTCGGAATGTTAATCGATATTTTATTGTTGCAATGCCGCATATTAACGAGAAGAACTATTCGTGTGTATACACAGGTAAATGATAGCATACGTCTTAATAAAAATTGTCAAATCAGTTAACCTCGATGAATACTCTATATTATCTGTTATGACAATGAAATCGTAGATTGAACTACATATCGATATCGATATGGTAAAGATTTTTGAAAGTTACAATGTTTTTGCCTTACCATAAACATGGTCAGTAGAGTAGTACCATTGCAAAATGGGCATCATTTTACACTTCGTTCTATCAAATACCCCCAGATTAATTAGTAATTCCCTAATTAGATAACTATAATAAAATGGAGCGAGAAAAAGGAATAGAAAGAATAACCATTTAGGATTTAACTTCATAAAATATTATGGCTGATTTAAAGTATAACCGGTTGTAAACGATTAATTAGTGTGGCGGATTAAAATGAAATCAGATTAAAACGAAACAGTGGGATGTTTAAATAATCATAGGTCAATATATTACAGATTTTAATGCTATACTCTAACCCTAACCCTAACCCTTCTCTGAACTTTTTATCCCATAAAAAAAGAGCCAAATTTTATTTTGATTTGATTCTATTATAATCTGATTTCATTTTAATCTGGTTTCGTTTTAATCTATCACAATTAGTAAGGGTATGGATTTTTGTATTTCGAAAAAATGTGGGGACAGTAATATAACATATAACCGATTAATTGGTTGAAACCGAATTAAAACCGGTTGCAATTTTCAAGGTGTTATTAAAACCGGTTTGTAAAAATCTAACCAGTTCCAACCTTTAGAGCGAGAGGAGAAAAAAGAGACCGATTGATTACTTCTATTTTTTGATAACAAATATTCGTTAAAATCGTTGCTTTCTTTTTAATTTCTACCCGAAAAAAAGAGAAGCTGCTTTATATGGTGAAAATTTGGAAAAGAAATATATAATATAAACAAAGAAAATCAATCCATCCATCGATAAGAAAAGAGCGAGACAAACAAGCAAGAGATCAATTATAATAAGGAAAATATCAAAGTTCGATTCGTATTTTTTAATATATAATTTTTAAATTCATATTTGTGTGTGTAATATATATATATTATTTATATAATATAATGACGATGAAGATGAATGTCAAATAAAATTTTAAGAAAAATCATAAATTAATAATTAAAAACTAACAAATATATTTGGTGATGATTATATCAAAAAAAAAAAGAATCAGCATAGAAAAAGGGGAAAAGGAAAGGGTTGTTTGTTTTTTATAACTGCACTTTATACAGAAGAAAGGAGATAGAATAATTTGCTATCCGTCATTAAAGTCCAAATAAACAGACAGGATATTTAAATCTGACAAAGCGAGGGTCCACTATATTATAATATTAAACTATCAGCCTATTATAGTATATTTTTTTGCCGATCTATTGCTAATCGTTCAACCCCCTTTCCTTTAACTCTATTGCTATTACTATTACTATCATTATTATTATTATTATTATTATTATTATTTACGGTAGTCACTTGAACAAAACCATTCTCCTGTCCATTTTCTGACGTTATAAACGAATATGCGTTATCCCCATCGTTACCGCAAAACCGTACGCTTATATGAAGCCCATCTTCATCATTATCGCTAGCACTGGCAGACGATATTCCCACATCTTGTGCTGAATATGGATGTTTCTCGCGTGTACGTCGTTCTGATGGTCCTGATGACGATGAACTCATTGATCCTTCTTCCTCTTCTTCTACAATCTCATTTAACGTTTCCGCTCTGTCTCGAGTTCTTGGTAGTTTTGGCTTGATAGAAGATCCACTTTCACCGCCATTACTATCATTATCTTCGAATGTTCCTATTCCCGCGGTATTAAGTATTTGTGGGGGGCTTGATGGCAAAGTACGACTTAACATTCCATTTTCGTCGTTCTCTTCATGTCCATTACCAGTTTTTCTATTATTTTTTGGTATAGGAATTGTCAATGATGTGGACGATGTGGATGCTGTAGGCGAAGTCAATGAGGGTATACGATTTAAAGCACTGAAAAGCACTTCTTTTTCTTGTGCCGTGAGCAAACGACCATTTATTTGAATTTTGTCTAACTGAGTAGATAGATTAGTAGTGGTTGTTGCATTATTATTCGTGTTAGTTGATGTTCCATTGGTTGGTGAACTAGTAGTTGTATTACTAATAACAGTAATATTGTTCTGTACACCGCTATTATCATTAACGATAGGAATGGGTGACGCTTCCGAGATGTTATTGGTGTTATCATTTTCTTGTCTATTAAAAGTCTGATTAGCAACCGCCGAATTTTGATCGTCGATTTGATGAAGAATGGCTCTTTCGGAAGTAGTTGAAACAGCAGCACCACAGGTTGCTGTTACAGAAGATGCACCACCGGCGGTGGATGTAACGTTACCATCTTTTTTTGCAGCCGATTCTTCTTCAGCCAACAATTGTTCCCAATCAACCTGATTTTCAATATTTGCCTCAAGGTCAGCAAAACTTCTACATAATGGACACAAAAATCCCGGATGATGACTAACAAGAATCGGTCGTATGCATTTATAGTGAAATACGTGAGAGCACGGCGCAAGAAATAACGCTTGAAAAGGACCGATGCCGCATAGACAGATACAACAGTCTGTGGTTTGATGTTTGAATGCATCCGGACCAGTTAATTGTTTCACTTGTTTTAGAGCATTAAGACTATTAGATATATGAGATTATGTTATTAATATTGACCATATATAAAGATGATGCTTGATGCAATTTTAAGAAGACGGCGAGGACATACTTGAAATGATTGATCTTTCGTTGCCAAGAACGATTTAATTCAATGCGCATTTTTACACAACGATAAATCTCTACCGTCAATTTTTGATG
The DNA here is from genome assembly GCA_910591945.1 of Ambispora gerdemannii. Classification (NCBI taxonomy): domain Eukaryota; kingdom Fungi; phylum Glomeromycota; class Glomeromycetes; order Archaeosporales; family Ambisporaceae; genus Ambispora; species Ambispora gerdemannii. The sequence goes on from CAJVPL010000497.1 coordinate 13,982, forward strand.
AATAAAAAAATTAAAAAGTTAGAATCGACTCGTTTCGCGCAAATGGTCGAAAATAAAATACAAAATTATCTAACACCTTCAGTTCCACCCTGGTAATCTACGCCGAGTTGGACCACATCCCCATCTTTTAATGGATGTGGCTTACTTTCTTGACTTGGTGACGATAATCTAACGTGGTTTAAAAAAGTTCCAGACGAAGATTTCGTATCTCTGATGAAAAACTATCAAAGAGAATAAAATATTAAAGTCTCGAAACGGATGCACGCAGAGAATGTTCCGTTTACCGAAATAGATAAACAAAAAAATAAATTTACTGCAGACCTTTCCATTTTCACACCAAATTTCCGCGTGACCTCTAGACACTACTTTACTCTTAAATGTGACTCTATTAGGGACGTGTGCCTTGTCGGTGAATCTACCAATCTTTATGATTGAGCTTTCGGGTACTTCTCGTTCAATAATATCAAAATGTAGCGAACGAGGACCTTCAATGTGTGGAACTATGCGAATAGAGGGAGTTTGTTCTTGTTGCTGTTGTGGTGACATGATTGGCCTTTTTATGGCTGTTGCCATCAAAGTTTTTTTACTCTATTATCGTTCTTGTCTGTTATTACGGGGATTGGTGTTGATATTGCGTTGAGTAAAAAAAAAAATGTGTCTAGCTGTTCAGTCCTTCTGAAGTATAATGGTATGATAATTATGTGTAATAATTATGTATCGGTATAAAATAATATTAAATTAGTGAATTTTCTTTTTGAACTTACTCGAGAAGGGGGTGTGGGCTGAGTAAGTACCCTATAATAAAAAAAAGCGAGACACACACAATATGCGTGCGACCGGGATTTTGACTATTGCATACGTACTACTATAAATCCAATAATGTGCTTACACGTGATCTTGTTTTTGTCTTGTGCTTTAAATCCGCGTTGTGTCATCAGTTTTGACTTTTTCTTTCTCATGCATCATTTTCATTTCTTATCTTTCATTCTCGAAGATCAACAAGAACGTCATATTGCTATAATGTGGTATTTTTATCTTCATCGGCCATTCCATAAAATCCGAAGGTTTTCAGTAGATTTATCCGAATGATTACACAATTGCGAAAAAAACTACTCGGATTTTTTATGGATTTTACCGGAGAAATATATATTAATTCGAACTTACTATACACAAATACAATGGCGAAAAACCGCTAAGTAGATCACATTGACAGCACACATACGTAATAAAGACGAATTCCGACCCAAGTTCTTATTCCTCACTTTCAAATATTTATTATCTTCCTTTAGAGTTAGAGTTATTGATTTTGGTGTTATATTGGTTTTCTTTATTACAATTGATCAGGCCTGCCTTCCTTGATAGAATGATTTTATTTCCTATTAATCATTCAATGTTTTTTCATGATGAAAATATTCGCACAAAATATAATAAATACCCATCACTCATCATTATCTACAGTCAAAGTTGGATATAAACTTTCTGCTCGTTACAATGATAATGACATTTTTCATATGTTTACAACTGTATCGTTATATGCAGCTTTGACTGTACAGTCATTCTACGCCTTCACAATGTCAAGTTCAACTCAACTGTCTCCAAGCTTGTTTTCCTTTGGTATGTGAATAAATTTATTATCCACATAATATCGCGTTACATGACTGACTGAGATGTTTTCTTCGTGTTTTCCTTTGAATAATCGAGGCTTCGATATCGATATGCTTAGCTTTTAATAGACTAAAGCCACAAATAAAGTAGCACATTGATCATATGCCCATTTGTGGAAAGTATGATTTTTCAATGACAAATTGGAATTTTAAACCATTTAATTTAGAGAATTAACACAGAAAGCGCTTTTTTTTGGTTACAATCCATCTATCCTTAGATGTTTCATATTGTTTTTTTATATGCTAGTCTAACTTTTTAATGCTCTTTCATGTCATGCACATTATAGATACAAAAGGTCGATCTTACGCGCGTGTGTCATTTGTGTTTCGCTCATTCGCCTTTTTAACTAATTTATGAGGAGTGCCACACATTGTTTTGTATTAATTGATTTGATTGGAATAATATAATGCAATTATTTGTCCATCTTTCTCTTCTTCTCCATGTTTTCAATCAACAGCAAGGTTAGAACATAAACTATACAGAATACAAGTTTTTGAGAAACTTTATTTTGTTCAAAAAAAAGTTCTACAGCGACAACAAAAAGCCTCGTTTTTTTTTTCTTTTGATTTTTTCTTCCATTATTTTTTTTAGAAGGTAGTGCATGGTCACCTCGCCTCACATAGAAGTCTTGCCCTCTTGCTGTTGGTTAAACTTCCATTCTATTATACTTCATAATACATCAATCATATTTGAGGGCAGAGACGCTCTTTTTTTTCGTCTTTATTTTTGTTAATATTTTTTAAATTAACTTTCGTAAACATACGCAAGAATGTCCGAACAACAACAATATTCATTTCCACAACAACAGCAACAATCTTCGCCTCAACAACAATACCAACAACAACAACAACAGTATCCACCACCTCCATCACAATATTCGCAACAACAGAGACAACAATACTCATTTCCACAACTGCAACAACCATATAGAAGTCCAACACCACTTCAACAACAGCAATATTATTATACTGATGAAAACGGAAGCGGAAGAAACACATCAATAAACGACGAATATCCACCGCAAAAATTTTCTAATGATCAGAAATCAGCACAAGGCGTGCGAGCCGCGTTGGATGATGATTACGAACAGAAATTAGCGTCTGGACGATCAGAATCACCAATTGCGGATCCTGGCGGATGGCAATATCGGCCACCTCATTATGGTCACATTATAACAAAAGGCGAAATAATTAATCGAATTGTATCATATTATGAAGTATGCATTTGTTTATTTTAATATTTGAATTGATTTTTTGAGGTTGCTAATAATAATAATTATTATTATTATTTCTATTTACAGATGTTTATTGTTAATGCCTTTCTTTTGGGATACAAAGTTCTCGAGAATGCACACCAAGCAGTCGTCGGTAGCACATACCGAATAATATTATTCGACGCATGCACTGATCGTTGGAGAATTGAAGATTTCGACTTCTGTGCCGCATCACGACTGATAATTGGATTAATATTCGGTGCAATAATTTACTTTATCATAACAGGATTGGTCGCGATTGGTATAGCCATAGAACTTCGCCGTAAAGGATTCCATTCGTCATTCACCGCATTATGGAATTCGCCGCTGTTCCTGTTTTGTTTCTTTTTTCCGGAAAATAAACGTGTAGACATTCTTACTGTCCCTAATAAATATGTGAATTTAGCGCTTTGGACGCGTGCTCATATCCAGCGAATTGCGATGGCTGTTTATGCGTTTGTTTGTGTGGTTTTGGTACTTCATTCTTTGACTAAGGGGTAAGTGATTTTTTGTTTTTTATTGTCATGTGGTCTTACCCACATGATAATAATTGATTTTTTTGTTTTCCATTATAGAGTTGCCGAGACATCTCGAATCAGAGGAGAAAAGGGCTTATCTGACGGAATAAAAAAATGTAATTTTTTTTATGATCTTTTTACGGAATTCATTTACAATTTAAATTATACTAATTTCGTAATTTTGATACTAGATTATAACTCGCATTTGGTCCCATACTATGTTACGTTATACATTTTTTTCAAAACACTTACGACAATGTTAATTGAGATCTTTCAAGATAAAGAGATTCGAAATCGACCTGAATTAATTGGACGTTATTACCAAGCAATCAAAGCCGATAATAATTAAATAGAAAGTTTTTTTATAGGGTTATTGTGGGTTTCGGGAGAAATCGCAGAGAAACATTTGTATTTATAGGAACGATTAGATGAAGAAATAAAGCTTAATAATAGTGGTTCAAGTATTACTGTAATGAAACACACACCTCAAATTTGGTTTATCATTTGTTTATTTATATCAAGTTAAAAATAGTAAATAACATTTTTAGAAAAACTCTGGAGTCTATGAGTGAATGAAATTGATACATGCTAATTATGCTAATACATGACGTGTATTTCCAAAGAAAGTTTATTACATCGACATGCATGTAACTAATTAATATTAATTAACTAAGTAATAGCGATAGCATTTATACAGAATGAAATGCTTCTTTGTACAGCAGGAAATATTAGTTATAACTGGTGGTGTGGTAGAAGTAGTAGGCGTAGTTAGTGGTAGCAAAATCAAATCCAACTTGGAGTTCCAAATTTTTAATTAAGCGAGCAGGTATCCTAAAATGGCAAAGACTCCTCCAACGAAAACTTTTCCATTATTATTTTGACTAAACGATTGTGCACCGTTGTTTGACGACAAGCCAGATGTTGTTGGAGAACTATTTCCGGATGGTTTGTTTGCTGAAGGATTATCAGTTGGAAGAACACCACTCGGAATCAGAGAAAGATAACTACTCGGGATCAGAGAAATATAGGACTGAAGCGCGGCACTAGCTTCGGGCGGAATCCCCGTCGGAATCCCCGTCGGCATCCCCGTCGGCAATGTCGACAGTTGTTTGCTGAGACTACTGAGAATACTAGCTACGTTAGTTGGTAAACTAGTTGGAGTAGTGATACTATAAGCTGATAAGATACTATTAACATTTGCATTTGTTGGGATTGTTGTTGGGCTTGGTTCTGCCGCCGCTGCTGGACTCAAAAGAGCAAAGAAAGCTATGAGTGCTGTTGATGTTGAAATGAATTTCATGTTTGGATTATTATTAGAGTAAAAGTTTTAATAATACTATCGCTATTATTAAATCGAGAGTGATAAAAAAAGTAAAAGAACACGACTACTTCCTCTTCACGGAGGTTCTATTTATATTGGCGGCGATGTCATAGAAAGTTTATTGTTTAACCATATGTACTATGATAAATAATAATAGACTACTACATATATGAAATTCACCAATAAAAACAAACCATGGTGCTAAGCAAAAACAAGCCCCAGCAAAAATTGGATAATCTCTATGACGACTATTATATAGGCAGCGTAAAAGCCTCTTTCCATTAATGGAAACTCGTTGATTTGGGATGGTGGCGATGGTGTGTGTAACACCCTAACTAAATAAAATAGTTTGTTAACCATTAAATGTTAGTCAACTCACCGATTTCTTTTAAAATTGGACGATTTACAATACTATTACTTCCTATATCTGTCACCCGAATATTTCGGAAGAATGATTGTTGTGACTGTTCTTTGGAATTACGATAATGGAAAACTTCGATAATACAATTTCTTAGTGATACAAACAAACATTTAAATACTCAAATTGAAATCATCAAAGCATAATGGTTACATATTTTCCAGATAAAATATTCAAGTAAAAATAGTGCTGTAAAATTACCGTAAGTTATACAGAGTCACTCTTTATAGTGACTAATTAAAATCTCGATATAGTGGATTAATATTTAATAAAGTCTGTTCGATATATATAGTAGATTTACTAATTAACTCTCGATATAGTGTATATTTTACTCGGAGACTTTTTTGATGCACTATAAAGAGTGTGACTGTTTTGAGCTTGAGGAGTTTACGGAACTATTAGTTTGATGACGAAAACTACTGAATTTGGATTGTACAATGACGGCGCCGTGACGGCGACATGATGACGCCATGACCGACATGACCGCGCCAGAAACTAAATTAGAAATAGAAGGGAAGAACTTGCTGTATTGCAGGAGAGTTCCTGATAATATTCTTGATCAGATTAATAACAAAAAATAAAATTGAATATATTAATTTGTTTTAAAGAGAACTAACTATTCAATGGTAGGGAAAGGGGGATTTTTTGATCCGATTATGATTGTATTTCTCTCCTTTCTACAGCACTCGTCCTATTTAGATAGGTATTTTATTAATGGCAAATAATAAGTTGATTATTGGAATATAAAATATATTGAATGAATTGAAATACATACTGAAATTGCTATTTTTGAAATACCGTATATTCTCGAAGATAAACACCACTTTTTGGAGCCTAATTTTGGCGGATTTTGAGGATGGTGCTTAAACTCGGGACAATTTTTCTCGAAAATGTAAGAATTAATATTATAACGTGGTGCTTATTTGCACTTTTTGAGAGGTTGAACTTTAAACTGGGAGGAGGTATATTCACAAGTATAATATGTATAATATTATAAATAAGAACTCTATTATTTTTATTAGTGATAAAAGACTCTTTTTTGATATATTTTCAATAGTTTTGCAGTTTATATGATTAATAATTATTCTAAATCATATTACCATTTACAGATAATACTAAATAATATTAAAAAAATAAAGATTGAAAAATAAATGAAATATTACACATAATAATAGAAATGAAAATACAAGAGAAAATTTACAATATTAGTGATGAAAAACAAGAAAAATCAAAATTGCAATAAAAAAAATTTAATATAGTCAAATCTCTCTATAACCACATCCATTTATAGTTATGCCTTTCTATAATTATCTTAATTTGCTTTTTTATTTATATATAAATATAGTAAAAAAATTCCTTTTATAATTACATTCTCTTTCTATAGTCACCAAATTTTGCTTTTCTAAAGGTAATACTTATAGAAAAATTTGATAGTTCTTATATAAAATAACTAAAATAAATATCACATTAATATACAAATCTAAAAATAGTCACATATTTAATTAAATTTTTTGTTTTTTTATCACATAATTCACCAATTAAAAATAATAATATCTTATCAATCAACAATTAAAATTTATATCATCAAATTCTTCATAATTTAAAAAATCTAAAAATACAAGTTTTATTATCATTGAACAAAAACTGACAGAAATATTCAAGTTTAAAGTTGAGTAACAAAAAATTCAGAATTCATATTTTGTGTATAAAATTTATAATTCACCAATTAAAAATAATGATATTTCATTGATCAACAATTAAAATTTCAAAAATTTTTATATTATTGAGATCTTCATAATCTAAGAATTCTGAAAATATAAGTTTTATTATTATTAAACAAAAACTGACAGAGATATTCAAGTTTAAAATTAAGTAACAAAAAATTCAGAATTCATATTATCACTATTTGATATTTTGAATCACATGTAAAATATCATGTGATATAACTTTGATAAATATTTATATTTTCATTTATATTTATCTATAATTTTATTTTTAATTGAATTATTTTATTTACACATAATTTATTAAAATATTAGTTAATTTCTTTTAATATTGCATTATTTATTAATTCATTTTACTATCATAATATTATTGAATCTAAATTTATTCTATTCTAAATTAATTTTTGTTTAATATTAATTAATGTAATACTAATGTCATTCTAATTTAAATTGTATCACTTAGATTAAATTAATATTATACTTATCATTTCTTGGCATTACACTTTTTATAAATTAATCTTATAATTATTTTAATCTTATAATTATTTTTAAGTAATATTATTTATTATATATATCTATATTATATTTATATATATTTAAACAGATATAATTTAATATAGAATAACAAGTAATTTTACAAGTAATTTTGAAAGTAATCAAATAATAAAAGAATAAAAATTAACTAATACTTTTAAATAATTTTTTACTTATTGTTATCTTTTATTTAACTTTGACTTATTCAACTAGTAAAAGTATTTTAATAAATCATTTACACTTTTGAATTATAAAATACTTGTCCAATTAGTAGAAGTATTAGAATCTATTTCTTTTTGTACTCTCTCCTAACTATTTAGTATCTAACTTTTTCAAATACACACAGTTATTATTATTATTTTTATATAATTTTAATTAATACTATAATTAATTCATATTTCACCTATCCATATAAGAATAGAGTGGTATAATTGTAGTCTGTATAGATTACAATTATATCATTTAGTTCAGACTATAATCATCCCAAGTATGTGTTATGATGACAGAAATGCGACACTGTCATCAGTGTTGTGATGATAGAAATGCGACACCGTCGTCAGTGTTGTGACGATAGAAATACGACACCGTCGTCAGTGTTGTGATGATAGAAATGCGACACCGTCATCAGTGTCGTGATATATATTTTATGACACATTTTTGATGACAGGAATATGATACCATTGTCAGTATTGTAATATATATTTTATGACACATAGATATATTATGACACTCTAGCCTAGTCTTTCTGTGTTTTCTATTATAACCCAAATTCGATAATATTACTTGTATACCAGTTTGATACCTGTGATCGATTCTTATCGCTGGGACAGACAAAAAAAGTAAAAGTACACCTTGCGATTTATATATTATTAGTAGCAACAGGATTTTTAACTATGAGTTTGCGAATAGATATAAAATCAAAATCTAACTCAGAATCGTATTCTTCATCTAGCTTTTCTATATAAGCTTTAAAATCCTTTCCAATCTCCTGTATTAAGAGTTTATTGATAGGCTTAATATTGTAGTTTGCTTCCTCAATCTTTTGCGTTATAATTTTATCAACAGTTTGAGTTAGCACGCTCTTGCGATCTTGCATTGTTGTTATTTTATATATTGCACAAATTATTTAATGAAAAAATTAATCGCGCAATTGCTATATCCGGTTATGCTATATACATATTATCAGGTTGTGTTTTACGAGTTTAACGATCCTGATTGTGATTATATCATCATTTGTAGAGGTATATAGTCAGAATATATGGTGTTGGATATGTTATATACATGCTATCTGGTTATGCTATCAAGTCATCTTATCAGGTATATGTTATCAAATATGGATACGAAATATATCACACAAACGCTATTGATAATGCTATCATGTATATACTATCAGTTAGATATATATTCAAAATCTAATATGAAATAAGTGACGAAAAAAGCAAGTCAGCTTCGAGTATATATATAAGAAGACAGGTATATAACTCCCATAATCTCTACTATGTAGAGTTACCGAAGTTATACCCTGACCGGAAATATATCCAAAAATATACTATTAAATAGGTAGATTTCTCCCATATTTATTATAATATATTACTGAAGTTACCTACCCTGACACATACCCGAAACATATTATCAAAAAGTGAAGTGTTCTTCCATATTTATTATATAATATTACCAAAGATTACTTTACCTTGACCTATCTAAAAACACATTATTGATCATATACCTGAAAATATACCATTAAGTACATATCATATCAGATGAAGTGTTCTTCCATTTTATATATAATATATTTCTGAAGATTACTTCATTTTACCTATCCCGAAAGCATACCCAATCATACCAATTGAGATGAGGTGTTCTTCCATATTTTATATATAATATTACTGAAGATTACACCACTCGAACACATATCAAAGACATACCTAAAATTAGGGATGTTAATCGGTCCATCCCATTCAATCCGGTCCAAGGACCAATGATCCTAGACAGGACTGGATCAGATCAAGATCCTAGGATCTTGCTTGAAGGACCAATCTGGGATTTAAAATTGGGAATGATCCAGGATCGATTCTTGATTTGGATGATTCCAGATCATCCGTTAATTAGAATGATCCATTCATTATAATTGCATTATATTATCATAAACTTGGTAATAAAAATGAATAATTTGTAGCTAGAAATAAATGAGAATGTATCTCTTATACATGTCATTGAATACAATTAGTAATAATGGTAGTTAACACTCTAACTATAATAACAAAATCTCCAGTGATCACATAAATTTTCATCACCATTATCACTAGAAAAACTAATAATATAATCTGAATAGTCACCATTACTTTAACAAAAGACTTATGAATTAAAAAAAGATTCATTTGTAATCCAACTTTTGAGACAAAGTGAAGTGCGAGCTGTTTCACCATCAATTCTGTTTCGGACTGCACTAACTGTATGTTTTGCTATACTGAAAGTTAATTCAGATGGAACACTAGATGCTGGGATTGCAAGATAGTTCTGGGCCAGATGTACAAGTGTTGGATAGTTATCAGAATGAAGTTTCCACCATTCAAGAGGGTTAATATGATCTGCTTCAAGTGGAAGTCAGAAATATTGTTCAATTTCATGGGTATTATATTGATTGTCTGGTAATGAACTTTGAATAATGGCTCGAAATGTGCTACGAACTGTGATTAGTCTGAATGGTGATATTTGTATGTTATCTGGATTGTATTCATCATATACTTTCTGCAGAATAAATCTTGCATGCGACTGATCATCATGAATAAATGCTGAAAGTTTGGTACGTGGATCAAGAAGAGTTGCAATTATGGATGATTCACGAAGTAAAGGCCAATAGACTTCAAGTTTTGTTTTGATCGTCCTCGCAATTTCAACTTGACTATTAACACTTTCGATGCTGTTTCTATCTAGATGTGCAAGCAAACTCATCATCACTATGCGTACGTCACCAAGAGTTGGATAAGCTGAGCCAGACAACAATTCAGTTGCGTCATTTATTGGATGAAGAATGTCCATTGTATCCTAGAAAAAAATATATAAATAAGAATTAGCGTGATTTTAATAGATTATTAATTATATTATAAAATACTTACTTGTAATATATTGTGCTCAGCATATGTCAAATAAATATCTTGAAGATTTTGATGTTTTGTAACAAGGATATCAGTTATTATCTTTATTTCTTTGAATCGCTGAAGCATAAGATATGTCGAATTCCAACGGGTTGGTACATCAATTTTTGGCATTTTAAAGTCTTCTTCTAATGATCTGGTAATTCTTTCATGTTTTCCAAAAACAATGGTGAATTATGCAATTTGCTAGAAAAAGCACGTAATTCGGTACGGGAAATCGCTGCTTCAGAGCGGGTGGGCCTTGCATCAGTCCTACAAATTTGCAAAAAAAAGAAAGAAACTGGAACCTTTGATGATCTAGAAAAAACTGGTCGTCCACGTCTTCGAACTGACTGCTATGAAAGATATGCTGTCCAGTTGTTAATGACTGAACAGTATTCTACCACTGTAGAGGTCAAAATCAAACTTTAATCTGACCTTGGGATTGATATTTCCATAGAGAGCGTACGGCGAATATTCTGGAGAAATGGTCTATCCTCTGAAACTAAATGCAAAAAGCTGATACTCAAAA
>CAJVPL010000498.1:0-25054 GCA_910591945.1 Ambispora gerdemannii
AAAACAAATCCGGTACAAGAAAATGAGAAAAGACAAAAAATGCGAAAAATACAAAAAACAGATGTCTGAATCTAACTTGGCGCACTATCAAAAAATGTCGGGAAGGCAATTTTATATATAACCTTGGTCTCAGCTCTAACCCTAACCCTAATACTTGATATCTAATATTAAACGGATATTTTAATGGACTTATTTCAGATCACGTGCACCGTACATTTTTTCGCCATGGCTAGGGTACTAGGGTCTCACAGCAAAAGTGTCACATGAAGTGGTTTGGGCTCCGGAGCGGAGTGAAATTTAAAAATTGCATAGTAACCCGGAGTATGCTGCTCCATTAACAACTCTAGGCTACATTTACATGCACTTTTACTTAATCCCGATACGTATCGGTATGTAATTTGTATCACTGTTTATTTGTATTACTACATGTAGTCAATATTACATAATCAAAGAAACAAAGATACTTTAGTTTAATTTGTCTTTATATATCGATAACGATAGTGAATTTTCATGATATAGAGGTTCACTATATCGATATATCGAGGTTTAGTTGTATTATATTTTATACGTACACACCCATTGTTTAAAACTGCGTATAATATGCGGATTTCAAAAGCATTGTATTTATACATAAAGTAATTTACTATATGCACAGAAATTTCGCAAATGATATTGTCATTTGCTATTTTTCAAATGATTTGTCATTTATTCACTTAAAATTTATTAATAAACGTCATTTAATGTCATTTCAATGTCATTTTCAAACACTGGCGTATATTAATCACTTAAACTTACCTTTCTTCAAATAATAGAAGCTGCCACTTAACCCCTTCTTTTAGTTGTTTAAAATTATTCTCTAAAATCCATCGAATCCGCATCTTGTTCTGCGGCGCGCTGGTCAAAACAAAACTCCTTTTAGCAATAAAACAATCAGTTACAAAAATTGACAATTGATGATTGACATTAACACAAAAATTGACAATCGGTGATTAACAATAGAGAATAAAATTATATAAATCATCTCAAATTCATTAAAAAAATTTATAAGTCAGAAAGATGGATTCTAAAATTTTGAATACTCATGATTGTAGTAAATGTGTCTATTGTCAGAAATTTAATTACTGCAGAAAATGTCCAGTTCACTATAGTTATGATTGTAGTAAATGTGCCAATTGTCAAAAAAATGTGTACTGCTGTCGATGCTCCCATTATCACCTTCAACTTTATATAGCTGGATTGTCTATCGGAAATAAAGATATCAACAGTCTTATACAAGAATACACAAAAATTAGAACACCTATCTCATTTGAATGGATCCTATTTGAAAGATTCACCAATATTAAATATATTACAAAAGGTGGTTTCGGAAAAATTTATGAAGCAACCTGGTTGGACGGACCAATGGATAACGAGTGCAAGTGGGATCATGAAGAAAACAAATTTAAACGATATGGAGATTGCGAAGTTGTGTTGAAATCATTAAATAATTCAAAGCAAGTTACGTTGGAGTTCATTAATGAGGTAAGCATTCTAAATGTAAACATAATATTTTATCCTCTAATATAATTAAATTTTTCAAAATAGATTCAGACTGCTCTAACGTGCGCTGTAAGTTTAATAAGGTATTATGGAATAACTAAAAACCCGGTTACAAATGAATACTCGATAGTAATGGATTATGCAAAAAATGGAGATCTACGAAAATATATTACATGTAATTCCAAATATAAACAATTGACTTGGGAAGAAATGTTAAAACATTTATATAATATTCTCTATGATCTGAAAAAGATTCACGAAAAGGGCTTTGTGCATCGTGATTTTCACCCTGGAAATATATTAATATATCGTGAAGCTTGTATTGCCGATTTTGGACTTAACAGCCCAGCAGATGCAAATAGATCTAATCACAAAATTTATGGAGTTCTCCCTTATATTAGTCCAGAGGTGTTAAATGGAAAGCCATACACTAAAGCTGCAGATATGTATAGTTTTGGGATGATTATTTACGAGATTGTAACAGGTGAACGACCATTCGGCGAGCGAAGTCATGATATAGATCTCGTATACGACATCTATAAAGGAGTACGACCTAAGATAACAAAAAATATTTTTGGGTGGTGCAAATTTATTATTGAAAAATGTTGGGATCAAATTCCAGAAAACAGACCAACTGCCGAGGAACTTAAAGACTTTATCGATTCTATCCGCTATATCGATGAGGAGTGGAAACCGAATACTTTGCATTTTCAATACTATAGCTCTTTAGAAAATCCTAAAACACATAAAGAAATTATTGTGTGTCTTAAATTAGAAACGCAGAAATGGAAAGAACTTGATAAAGAGATGAAAGTTCAAAATAACATTTCTACAGATGTAGACAAAAAACAACAAATCCACTCAAATGCAATTTATACCAGTCGAATCTTTACCACGCAATTAATTCCAGTTCTAGACAATACAGGTACATTTAAAAATAAATGTAAATTATATTAAAATTCCATCTGAATATCTGAATTGAAATTTATTTTGAGTATTTAGGCTCTACAAGTATCCGTTTGTATGTTCCAAATGAAGGTAAGTCACTATCGCTATCTAATATCGATATTTTTTTTTAATTTCATTATGCATCGCTAATTTTTCCTTGATTTTGCAAACAGATTTCGATTTTAGTATACCATATGAAATTAAAGAGAATGAAGACACACCAAGTTTTATTCAAGAAAACCTACAAATCCATGATGAAACACTACAACAATAAAACATAGAGCTATATCTATGTACTGTGGATATACGTGTAATGTATATTCTGACCAGATCAAAGTCTTTTTAGTTGGTCTATCATTATGGTTAATACATTCTTGAATTCTTCTTTATATTATGATTTATTTTTTCAAGCTGTTCCCATATCAGGTTAAGTCTAAAGATTGAGAGACCAATATTCTATTCTTTTTATTTGGTTCGCAGTAAACCATGTTTTAACTTCTTTACTAAATGCACTGGTATATTATCATCGAAACCAATATCCTTAGCCATTAAATTTTTCTTGAATTCATTTACTTATAATATTTTAGATGTGATTTATCATATACTGTAAATCAAAGATAAATACGGCCGAAATGTTTTGCTATATGTAAATTTCAATGCATACAAAATTCATGTTGTTTACCCGATGTTTATTAAGAATCGCAAAGGTAACTCGTTGCAGATATGAGTGAAATATTCTACTTTTGAAAACTGTATCACATTTATATTGCAAGAAAGCAGACATTTCTTGTGACAGAATCAATATTACATACATAGAAAATTTACAAAAAAATAAATAAATACACTAATCGATAATGATATAATGGCCAACATATCATATTATAATACTTTTTAATTCGCATATTTATTCTATATAAAGTTCGCAAAAATAATCAAAATGTTAAATACGTAAACGGTTGCAGATGTGATGTACCTGCATGTTGGGATGTTAACCAATCCCAAAACGGTCCCAATAATTTTGAAAATTACTAATTCTAGACAAATCAAATTGTTTTAATTACAATAAGTAACTTCCTTAAAATATTGTTATCAATAAATTTTATTAATAGTCTATAGAATAAAATTATCTCCAAAATCAGCAATTTTTCCTGGGACTGCTTCAGTCCTGTGATCATCACAAATCCTACATTTTAAAGCATTCTAATTTCTCAAGACACTATCACTTATTTTCAATAAGTAAGACATATTAAAATATTGTTATAAACAAGTTTAATTGGTAACTTGTAAGAAAAAAATTATCTCTAAAACTAGTAGTTTGCATGGGACCATTAGGACCATTTGGGACTGGTTAATCCCTACCTGCATGGATAGTAACAATTCAAAACCAATGGAATTAGAAACCAAAACAATGTTACAATCGATACGAAGATTTAAATAATAGTTTCAGTAAAATTAGGTATTATTATGATATAACAATTAAAATCAGACATTTCTCGAATTTAGGTGATTTTACAATAATGAATAAAAATTGATGTATACAATATTTTATTTTCAAAAAATATATTTTGAAGGCGAATTATTTAAAAATGCAAAATTATACGATTTTTGGATGTGCAAACTATATTTTATTACACGCAGTTCAAACGTGATATGATTTTTATCACTTATGTATTTTATATACTAATTAATCTCGATATTTTTATCGTTCTATGGTGCATAACATCTAAAGTCATCAATCATTTTTATTTTTATAAAATGTATAAACTTCTTTACAAAGAAGTAGTGATTTATGAGATAATAATTGATTTAATTTATATTATTTTAATGCGCTTGGATCAATCCAGCTAAAGAAGATAATGTTGAAGAATGATTTAAGAGACTTTGTAATATTATTTAGAAAAACATGTCTCCCTAAAAGCACGCTATGTGGTCACTCAATATAGTGTATATTTTGACTTTAATTAGGACACAAATCATTCGCTCGATTTCGTATTTATTTTTTTGAACTGCGAGACGAATTTGGCGTACTTGATTATTAGACGAGAGTCAGTTGCTATTCATTCTTAATATTTCCAAACAATTAAAGGTAAGCACAAGAACATATGAATTTTTATTAAGTCACAACTATTGGATTATCTTGACTATGTTCTTTTGTAAAAGAAAGAAAAGTTTAGATTATTTATAGTTGAAAATTCAAGTTTATTATAGCTATGTAATTTTTCTGATATAGAAGAGAAATCTTTGTATTTACTTAATTTGTTGTAGATTTTTAATTTTAGAATAACTATTGAAAGAGTTCGTAAATATCATAATTGTCGACTAATTTTGTAGTTTGTTTAAAATATGCTAATATATAAAAGTGAAACAAGCTATTTATAACTTAACTTTATAAAGCTTGAAATTTTACATCAAAAAATCTGAATAAATTTTTCAAATCAATAATTTAACCTACTTGAAATTCCAAATTCACACTGATAACTTTTAGCTATTTTTAAATTAAACTTATAGCCAACTTCAGAAAATTCTCATTTTCGTACTATTTTCGCGAAAAGTCCATTCCTCAAATGAACTTGGACTAATCTTGCTATATTTTGAAATAGCTTAAATTCATTTTATCGATATCTCTTCGATAATTAAGCTAAAAATATTCATTTTGCATCGCATAATTAACAGTTACCCATATAACATTAACTTATTGTAACTCCACCTTTTGTTGATTTCAATTATCATCCAACGCTTTTTTATCATCTTTGTGATCCTATACCATTATCATAACAAAAATCAAGAAGCAAAGGAAATTGGACTTCCTTGCAATCATAATCTCTTTACAATTATCATCTTTTTTTAGTCCTGGGGGTATATTATTTGTGGGCTGTATTTATTTATTTAGCGAAATGTTTTAATGTGGTAAAAGCATTTTATTATCGTCATATATAATGGTCAACAAAATATATGTATAACTAAATAAATTCATCACAGTATAATAGCGAAATGATAAGAATATTGTTTTACAGTAAAATATTATTTGTATAAAATAAATAGATTAACCTATAATAAATATCTTAAATAATATTATGTGAGGGCACTTTTTCTCATCATACTTCGTCTAACTTAGCAGCATGGAACACCTGGGTAGTCGTAATCTTCAAAGCAATATCCATGGTAACAGACCAGATCGCCCGAACAATCATCAGTGCTGGCGCAAGCATCGCCACCATCACAATCTTCTTTCCTGCCACCATAAGTACAGCGTTTCATAAGTGACATAGGTGACGGTAAGACTGCATGTATGATGCAAATGATAACAGTAAACCAAAGGATAGATTTCATAGTTCGGTTAGGCTTTGATATAAAATAGAAAGTAGAAGAGATGTGTTTGATGTTATCAAATCTGGTGATTTTTTATTGATGCTCTTTTCAGGGAAAATTTAACCGTATATATAGACAAATTTGTACATGTGATTACGTTAAATACATGTACATGTAGATCTGCCTCTAATAGCATTAAATGAACATTTTTGTAAACTTCGCCCGAACATTTCTCGGCGTGCTTCTTTTTCCGTAAATACCAGCCCAGTGAATAGTTTTTGCATTAATCTATACCAAACTGGCTGATATTTTTTATAAACACAAATACTGGTACAAATTAAAAATGGCAAATATGAATAAGTTCATTTTAATTTGTACCATGTGTTTAAAAAAGTCTCCCGTTTAGTACAGGTTAAGGTAGAGATTGAAATCGATTCTCAAAACTAGAAATGGAAGTAGAAAATTATTAGTGGTGCAGTTTCCGTATTCGAAAAGAAAACGTTGCATAGAAATTATTCAAAGTAGCTAACAAATATATGCCTAAAGAATCGCATCATTTCAATCAAGACGTTTCTTTTGGTTCACTAGATTCTTCGCGTCGAAAAATAATCTACGGATGTTGATATAAAGTCGAATTTATTAACAAATCTGTTTTCTATTCTGGAAAACCTTCCTAGTTTCTATTAGAATCGATCTCAATCCCTACACTAATGCAGCACATAAGGCAGATCTTTTATACAGGGTTTATTTGATCTTCGCTAACCGACATACGTACATGTGTCAAAATTTTATTAAAAAAAGGCTATATAGAACTATTTTTTGCTGCCATAAAGATAAGGAATCTACAGTATTTCAATCCGGTAGGGTTGTTAGTTAGTTTGAAGCAAACCGTTTAATTGTAGTTTGAACTCCAACTGCTACAAAATGGTTTTAACTCGGTTGTTATTATTTAGTTAAACCATAGTTTAAACTGCAGGTTGAAGATTAATTAAAATATAGTTATCTACTTGATTTAATAAATACATGCAATTACAAACTTAATTGTTACTTTTTTATATAATATTGAATAGTATATGGTGTATAACATCTAGAGTCATCAAATATTTGTATTTTATTAAATGTATAAACTTCTTTACAAAAAAGTAAATACAAAATTTAATCTGTGAATATGCTCAAAAAGGACCCATTCTATCATATTCACGGATTAAATTTTGTATTTACTTATTTGTAAAGAAGTTTATACATTTTATAAAATACAAATGACTTTAGATGTTATGCACCATATAGGAAGGAAGCTAGCTCATAATCTTTAATCATCGGATCCATGCATTACACCGAAATTTTATGAGATAAAAATATACTATTGGCTAGCGTATACGTATAAAGGCTACTAATTATGAGTTTGAACTCGTTTCAGCCATAAATATCGGATGATATGCCAGATTCAATGTGATTCAGTACGAAACAGTTGCAATAACGATAACAATCTCTAAATTAAGATTTTTAGGAAACATTATGAATTCTTCGAAATTGATAATTGTTATTTTCTTATTTTAAGTTTACTAATTTCCTAACGGATTAAGTAATAAAAATAGTATCGGTATGGTGCATAAATACAAAGTCATCAAACGTTTGTATTTTATAAAATGATAAACTTATTACTAAAAAGTAAATACAAAATTTAATCTGTGAATATGATAGAATAGGCCTTTTCTGAGTATATTCATTTGTGTTTATTGGTATCCTTAAATGTACGTAGATGTAAATCGATTACGTAAAAGTTCACGTATTACGCCTAGCGTTTGATGACATGACTTTGCGTTACACAGAAGGGGGTAAAATTTAAACTTTAAATAAACCGACCGAGGAAATTAAGTAAACGCGTTAGTTTATCACAAGGCTGACACGCATTAAACCTTTGATAAACCTGTGTTAGAATATCGATATGTATTTGAGAAGCCTAGCTGACAGATCTCGCTTTGTATTAACGTTAAATGTTAAAAGCATGTATCATAGTCATTAGCGTTAGGTTTGACAATGTCGCATGTAACAGTAAGATTAATATTGAAGTTTATAAAAAATACTATATATTATTAGTATGCAGTATTATTCAAAGAGAATTTAATTAAAAACAAAATCGTTTGTGAATTTCGAATTCGTTGCCAGTCCATCATGTGATCCAAGGTTTACGTATTTCTTGCTGGCCATGTTGATTTCCCATGAAAGATTCGTACATATATTGTATTCCTAACATTTCAATCGAGCTTTGAATGCAAAATCATTCTCACATAGCCAATATGTTGAAGATGTATCTGAGCAATCACACTTATGCACGAAATTTGGTGGCCCATTGAATGGCTATTCCTGATATTTGGCTGCTCGGAGATGAGTATGTGTGTAAGAATACAACATAAGCTAAAAAATGGAATTTCTTTAATTGCAATATGAATTGTCTTATAATTACAATGAAAAGAATAAATACCAGCACCAACATCCAATTGCACTGTGAGAGTCGACGATCAGTTAACCCTACAAGAAAGTTGCACATGTCAGTAACTACGTTTGTTTACCGATATACACGGAAATCGCGTATGTAAAAGTCTGTTTGTCTTATATTTACATACTCAATTTACATATTAGTAAATTTTTTTACAGACATGTCAGACTTTTCCGTATATTCTGTATTTTTTACATATACAGAGAACTCTCCC
The DNA here is from genome assembly GCA_910591945.1 of Ambispora gerdemannii. Taxonomy (NCBI): domain Eukaryota; kingdom Fungi; phylum Glomeromycota; class Glomeromycetes; order Archaeosporales; family Ambisporaceae; genus Ambispora; species Ambispora gerdemannii. Next base: position 8,508 of record CAJVPL010000498.1, read on the forward strand.
TAAGTGCACCCCCCCGGGAACATATAAAAAAAATAAAAAATGGATAATAAATAATCAGAAGTCATATCTACTCGGGACTGAGCCAGAGTGTGCATTTAAAGAGAGTACTTAGTGTGTGCATTTAGAGAGTGCATTTAGGGAGAGTTCTGTATCGAAATTTATAATTTATCGTTATAGGGTAAATATAGTTACTATTAAGTCGAAAACCACGACCGCGATTCAAAGCACTGCGACGCCCATAAGTCGAAGTTCTTACTACTAAAGACAATCCTATCTTCGTTCTGGATATCCTCGTTTGATAGTTATTTTGAAGGTGATTTGCCCAATATTCCTATTCCATTTACAAGTAAGAAACATACGCATGTAAATATAAAAAAATCTGATGTACCTGTAAAAAGTCACTTTTAATACGTAATCGAGTATGTAAAGATATTAAAATTTATTTTACATACGCAATTTACTTGTTTACGTATATGGCCGTAAAATGCATGTAAAAAGTGATTCTTTTACAGGTGTGTATCAGACTGTTTCATATATTTCCATACTTGCTTATAGATATATTACGTGCAAATTTTCTTATATCGTTTGTATAATGATTTCGAAAATGATAATTCGTTATTAGACTTTCCCTCTTTAGGACTCTACTTGGCTTCGTTCATAAAGCATATATTATATGAAATTTGTCATATTTTGACATTTATTCTTTGATATTGAAACAACATTACACGATATCTAACTTTATACTTTCTTTTTTGAATCTTGTCTCATTGAAGTCAAAAAATAAATTAAGCGGAAAACAGTTAAAAATATCTTATTATTTCTCAATTAACCGTAGAGATGTGTGCCTTTTAATAGGCGCTACACGTGGAAAAATCATAGGGATTCATGCTGCACTAGAAAATACAAACATTAAAATAGTTTAGTTAATATAATATTTCTGTCAATAGGTTTTAGCAGAATATAAGCACAGAATGACTTAAAACATATTGTGAAAAGAAGAATTATTATGCATAAAATTTAGCGTTATTGATTACATGATTAAAAAAATCTATACAAATGTATACTGTAATGTCGTTTGAAAAAAGGGATGGGTATTAGATATTAGATTCAGATTTCAAGAGAAGTAACTTGTAGCTGACCATTTATACAAATTTACTTGATTGTATATGTAAGTTATATGTAGCTTCGAATGAAATACTGATTAAAGCGATACTTTAATTTTATTTGAATAAAATTTACGGAATTTCACAATATCCACTTACCTATAAATATATTAGTTTATCTGAATTCATTATTGGTCTGGTACAATTATTGTTAAATAATTTATATTGTGAAAGTTTTAATTATCAAAGATTCATTATCTGTTTCCTCATTAACTAATTAATTTTATATATAAAAATCATCAGACCCTTCATATTCTAAGAGATCTTTTACCATCATTTATTAATTTACCTTTTCTTTAAAGCATAAAGAAGTTTAAGAAGATCTGAGTGTGGACCAGATCTTGCCATTTCACCTTTAACAGTTACTCATATACCCTCAATTGGTCGAAGTTCATAATGGTAAGAAGACGTAAAAAAAATTGATAATTATATTAAAAGGAGCCATCTCTTTGTTTTACTGCACAAGTTTGCCTTGTATGCATCGTTGTAATGATTACTGTTTTTCTTGAAGTTGAATTAGAAACATCTTCAATTTGCCATTTACAATAGCAAGCTCTATTTATTTCTTTGATTACAGCTTACGTATAGCGAATAAACGATTGCCATCTGATCAGGTATAAGCTTTGGATTGTTGATAATATTATCTCAAACTTTGTTTCTGTCCTTGATTTGATGATTGTACTCGTCGAAAAATATGATTTACCCGGTGAAAAATGCAACTTTATCATTTTTTTACCATTATTTTGCGATATGGCCCAGGTAAAGCAAATCTTTTCGACTAGTGTTGGATTCCAGGTTAAATGAAATTCATATCGATATAGCTTGTTAGTTGTTTCGTTTTGAAAAACAACTATTGTTTATGTCCATGTATTAAGAAAACAACTTGATGAGGAATCCACGTATCTGCTGATGTGTAATGGCGACGAAAACACAACTGATCTAGAAATAAGCCAAATCAGTTTAGTATAAATTAGAGAAGCAATTGTAGTGATATTGGCAACGAAATACGACATTGTTTGGAAACTCATAGAGGATATTTCTCCATTCACCTCAAACTCTAATGAAGAATCTGCCACTTGGAAAATGTAACGGTAAACCTGAATTGTCTGTATCTAAGTTTTTTATTAGTTAAATCGCAAATAACTCTTCCAACTGTGTTCTCCAACACGCTCAAGACAACTGCGAACAGTGTTTAAAGATTTCAACTATTTCTGTTCTGATATTATAAGTGTAACCTAGAATTAGAACTTTGAATTTTCCACTTGTTTTTTTACACATTTCCTAATAATCTGTTAACTGAAATCTAATATTACAAGTTTAACTTGACACATCAAATAATTGTATTTGAATATATAACGATTTACAATATCGATATCTTCTATTACGTATTTGGTTTAACACAATCATAGCAGATCCTTGCTAGAAACGCTCCGAAATAGTAAAAATCACTGGACCCAGTCCAAATGTTAAAAGGGCACCGACATCTCGATGCTGACGAAAAAGAATGCAAAAAAAGAGTTTGAATGTTTATCGTTATTGTATCGGTATTATTCTTTGTTTTTTTTCTTGAAGTTGTGTGACCAAAACAATCTGCGGAGTAACTTAACGTTAAACACAGCCTTAAATTTCGTTGTGCAATTAACGTTAACGTTAACGTTACAGTCGATATAACGACGTGCAGATCCTATTGTAAACAATAGTGTTTACAATAGGATCTGCACGTCGTTATATCGAAAGTCGACTGTAATACGTAGATATTTTGCAGTTCACAATGATAGTGTATATTCGAAATCGGTATGCTACGTATTTCGTTATCGTATTTAATTTAAAAAATTTAGTACTTTCTGAATATTATAAAATTTTATGAATGAAAAAAAATTTATCTTCAAAGAACGAATACAGCAAAACAACAAATTTGTTTATTTATGCGAGAATAGTGTGATTTGTACATGTAAATACTATTTGTCAAGTATGTCGCTACGTATTGGCGTCCTTTTGCATACTTATGCTTCAAAAGAAAGTTTTGTGAACATTCGATTGCAGCATCTTTGTTTTTTGACCCATTGATAAACAAAAACTACGTATATCGATGTCCATGTACATGTAATTGATTAAATATCTTGCGTATTTTTCTCTTTTCGTGGATTATTTATTATTATTAATGAAACCATTTAGGTACAGATTTTCGTCTTTAACATTAGCGTTAGAATTCAGACAATTCAGCAATATGACGTATTTTCAGATTTCCAAAAAGCAAACACCACATATCAGATTGTGGGAAACGATCTATTTTAAAATCATCAACACATGCTAAAAAAAAGAGAATAGTAATCAGATTTACTTTTTTGGCAACTAAATAATGCGTTGGCATAACAACACTTATTCATTAGCACAAAAAAGGTCAATAAATGATGATGACGTTGTACAAACTTTAACGACTAAATTAGGTTTTTCATGGATATACATGTACATGCATCGTTCGAAAGAAGTTTTAACAAGATCATGCAGTATTCGTGCTCAAGTTTGCAACATGAATCGCGCCGAGGTGCTTTATTTTGTTTGGAAAATTTGTTGGATAATCGCTAGCTATATAAACGGACGTGTTTTTCTGGAGGAAAAACAACGAATTTGAATTTGCTTTATAAGGTTGCATTTCCTTATTTACAATTCTTTCTTGTTTAACGAGAATTTCTAAATCATTAAGAATATCATATAATTGTTCAGAATGAAGGTATATGAAAAATTCTTGATTTTCGCTTTAATTGTAGTATTGACCAACTTCATATGCGTCAAATCTCAAAGGTTTGTATTTAACACGTTCTAATTTGGTTTATTTATTCATTGAAATAAATTAATTTTTGTTATGTAAATTCTTTTTAGCGGGTCTGCAGCTAATCAAAATGTACCAGTAATACCTTCACCTGCGGGAACAGCACCAGTAGCATCTCCAGCGCCAGTAGCATCTCCAGCAGAATCTCCAGTAGCATCTCCAGCAGAATCTCCAGTAGCATCTCCAGTAGCGTCTCCAGTAGCATCTCCAGCCGCATCTCCAGCCGCATCTCCAGCCGCATCTCCAGCAGCATCTCCAGTAGCATCTCCAGCAGCATCTCCAGCAGCATCTCCAGCAGCGTCTCCAGCCGCATCTCCAGTAGCATCTCCAGCAGCATCTCCAGCAGCGTCTCCAGCCGCATCTCCAGCAGCATCTCCAGCAGCGTCTCCAGCCGCATCTCCAGCCGCATCGCCAGCAGCGTCTCCAGTAGCATCTCCAGTAGCGTCTCCAGTAGCATCTCCAGCAGCGTCTCCAGCAGCATCTCCAGCGGCGTCTCCAGCAGCATCTCCAGCAGCATCTCCAGTAGCATCTCCAGCAGCATCTCCAGCAGCATCTCCAGTAGCATCTCCAGCAGCATCTCCAGTAGCATCTCCAGCAGCATCTCCAGCCGCATCTCCAGCAGCATCTCCAGCAGCATCTCCAGCCGCATCTCCAGCCGCATCTCCAGCAGCGTCTCCAGCCGCATCTCCAGCAGCATCTCCAGCCGCATCGCCAGCCGCATCGCCAGCAGCATCTCCAGCCGCATCTCCAGCAGCATCTCCAGTAGCATCTCCAGTAGCATCTCCAGCAGCTTCTCCAGCAGCATCTCCAGCAGCGTCTCCAGCCGCATCTCCAGTAGCATCTCCAGCAGCATCTCCAGCCGCATCTCCAGCCGCATCTCCAGCCGCATCTCCAGCCGCATCTCCAGCCGCATCTCCAGCCGCATCTCCAGCAGCGTCTCCAGCCGCATCTCCAGCCGCATCGCCAGCAGCGTCTCCAGTAGCATCTCCAGCAGCATCTCCAGCTTCGCCAATAGCATCTTCACCTGTAGCTTCTCCACCTGTAGCTTCTTTACCTGTAGCATCTGCACCTTCGGGAACAGCACCAATCCCATCTGCATCGGGAACAGCACCAATTCCATCTGCATCGGGAACAGCACCAATTCCATCTGCATCGGGAACAGCACCGTTGGTAACAGATTCATCTGCATCTCCATCTGCATCTGCATCGGGAACAGCACCGTCGGTGACAGGATCATCTGCATCTGCATCGGTGACAGGATCATCTGCATCGGTAACAGGACTATCTTCGTATGCATCGGGAACAAGCTCATCCGCAACAGGAACTACTGGATCTGCATCTAAAACTAGGTAAGTACTCAGTTTACATTATAGTCTTAAATAGATGGATTTTAACTTTATTTTATTTACGAATAGCACTGGTATTACAACAACTTCAATATCAAGTTCGTCAATATCGTCTAAACCCTCTTCATCTTCAAGTCGTGCAGCTTCATCATCCTCTCCAACACCCGCTGTCACTAGCAATGCCGCTCCAAATTATGTATATAAACGATCAGTACTTATCGCAGCTTTTGTTCTTGGATTCGTGAATGTATAGTAGATAAAGACACTTATTAGTAATGATTTAGTAATTTAATTTTGGTTCCTTGTATTATGATTCTGCTCGTATAATTCAAAAATTAACAATTGTATAAAAAGTCGGGCTTGTCAAACATTTCGTATACTGTCACAAATAGCGATAGCATATACGTATCCGAAATATACTGTAGATACTGTAGATGTAGAATGAAATTTTCAAATTTTAAAAAACGATAAATATTTTTAGCGCTTTATGCTATGAAAAGAATTATACTAAATTTCTCATGTTTGAGTTGTAAGTCTTTGGGAGATTCGGCTGATGTGGCCAGATTGGTTGGTAACCACAAGCCAGCAAAAGATGCCACTGTATCATTTTTGGCAATCTTGAAAAATTATTCGCGTTGGCATCTATAATGTTAAAACACCGATATTCAATGCAAATAATTTTTCCAAAACTGAAATTGAAAGAAAAAAAACTAAATTGTCCTAATTTAACTTGAAACCGGCAAAATTCTCTACTTTATCGGCTCGCAGTTTCCTAATGTGGATACTTTGATGGTTCATGACCAGAACTACATGTATAAACTAATGTTGAAATTTTTTTATTAGCATACGTACATATTTAAAAATTTATTGAGCTTTAAATTTTGAATACATGTACTTTATTAAATAAGCTGACAATTTGAAACATAATTTTGGCCAAAATTAATCAAATTTTATAATTCTGGTAAGAACATCCCTATGAAAAAAATTTGTCGATCCTACCGAATTATTGCGCATTTTCTGAATCAGTTCCTATTGATTCAACAGGCGGAATAATGACATGAACAAACGAGGTCACTAAGCCTGTCCTTAATAACCTCGGTGACTTATGATTAAATCACTGGTCATTTTTGAACTTTGTAACCTAATACTTTCTTTTGTCCAATAAGCTAGTAGCCTAGCCATGGCAAAAATAGCTATCGGGTCATGTGATCTGAAATAGGTCCATTAAAATATCCGATTAAGATTAGATATCAAGCATTAAGTTAGGGTTAGATCTGAGATAAATATTATATATAAAATTGGCTTCTCGACATTTTTTGATAATGCGTCAAGCTAGATTTAGATATCTGTTTTTTGTATTTTTCGCATTTTTGTCTTTTCTCATTTTTCTTGTGTCGGATTTGTTTTGCCGGGTTGATAAAAAATTTGCTACATTCCTATTGGTTGCGCAGAATTTTTGCGCGTGCTTATTGGTTGGATTGGTTTATCATCACGTGACCAGACACTTTTTTGCCAAACTCTGCAGTTCTGATCTCGTGACCAGTGACTATATGACCTAGTCACAGTAAATTTATTTTTTTGATAATATTAAATTTTATTAGAAAAATATTGCATCAAACGTTCCGTGGTATGCAGTCGTCTTCTCTCCTACAACTACTCGCTCCTCGTCTTCACTCTCACCGTCTTGTTCATCATCACGAACAACCAACCCATCTACAACCCAGTTGATCAAATTCACCACCTTTTCGCCCCACCTTGTACTGCCTATTCTAATCTTTTGTTTAGGTGGAGCCTCTTCTAGATAAAAAATTAATTAATGCAAAATAAAACAACCTGGTAGAAACAATTTATATTTTTTCGTTTATTACCTTCATCCGCACCTTCTTCATTACGTGCATCCACGGAACGTTTCTTCCCAACCTTGGGCACACTTACGGTTGGGATTTTTGTTGAACTCGATCCCATAACTGCTTTTTGAGTAGAGGCTTTTGACGCTATGGATTTACCGTTTAAAAAAACTCGGTACTCCGTAATTGCTTCGTTGATCAAATTCTTATTTACATCTAAATTCCAAAGTACATTATTTTCTGTACTTTTAACGAATATCGACGATTTCTTGCATTTTTGGTAAAGATTTAATTCACGATTGATAGTATTCCGTGGTGTTTTGCCACTATATGTTTTTATAGAATTAAGATTTACGTATTGTAATATAACGATAAGAATTATAATAGAGCAATCATGATTATTTAATAATTACAAAATCCGAAAAAATGAAAAGGCAATCGAGTAACGCGTAAACAATTAAGTGACAAACCCCAAGGTAGCCAAATTAAACGCGCGGATATATTCAGCAATCACTAAATCTTGAGTTGGCGCATTCTCTCTTAAAATAAGAGCTTTTACGATTCCGGGGAATAGTTTCTTACTTGTCCTACCGATATTTTGATACGCTGACTCAATATTTTTGTTCTTATAAATTTCATGGACCTTGGCAATATTGTCCGATGGGATTTTATTCTTTATAGGTTTCAGGCTATTCATTTTAAATATAGCGAATGTTCAACGCTTTCTTTGGGTAGCAGAAATTTTCTGTTATGTGAGAAATAAATAGGTAGTCGAATGTTTGTAATAGCTTGCTTGTATATGTACTCTATAGCTAACGCTAAGAGAAGGCTGTAAACACAATACAACGTGACTATGCTATATATACGGATTAATAACTTTTTCTGATCACAACACATGATCATGTATTGTTCTATATATCGCTATATATCGATTAAATCTTATCGTTGTACAAATTGACTATCCTTTTTTGTTCAGTCTTTGACTCTTCATTCAACCTTTTGTTATAATCACATATAAAATTTTTTTCGATTAACAAGAACGCTAAACGAATGGTTATGTATTTAAGGATTTGAGAAAAAAGTCTAGATTTATGTGCATGTTTATCTTTTTGTTAGTAAAGAAAAGCCAATTGGCCATTTTTTTATCATCACGAGGTAGATGATACTGATACCTATATGTATTAGAGCATTGTGCATTTATCATATACTTATGTAATAGAGATTTAAGCAGCAGTATCACTTTAATGTCCTATGAATGTTATCATCTAAAGTTCCAAAGGTGAATTCATAAATTATTCCATAGAAATTCCATCAAAAAACAAATCAACTCGTCAGAGAGAGTCTTGTTGTAATATTAGACTATGTTAATATTATAATCAACTTTACAAACCTTTTATGCCTGCACGACGCCTTAATATTGATAAAATTCATTATCAACCGCGGATAATTACTTCGACTATATTTTGTGAATTCGTGTAGTAAGTCAAGAAACATCCCCTCTATAATTACATCCCTCGGGACCCAGTGATGGTGTAACTATAGGGATGTGTGCTTATATAGGGATTTTATTTAATACACGCAATTTAGTGAACTAGAAACGGTGGGGGAATGATTGACTATAGAGAGGTTCAGCCAATTGAAATACGAGTTCTACTAAGTTAGGGTTAGGACTGGAAGATAAGTTAATGTTGGCTGAAGTTAAACATGTAAAGCATTACCTGAGACAAGCCGTGATCTGAGGCGCAACACATATAACTTTGTGTTTGCTGTACTTATCTTAGACAGGAAAAGGGAAACTCTTGGAGAAGATCGAATAATGTCTTTGATTGCAGCCGCAAACGCATAGCCATCTTCATGAAAGTGATTAATGTATAAGAGAAAGTTGTAAAATTAAAGGATTGAACGATAGCTCGGTGATAGTCATACTATGGTAAATTTTCATTGTATCTCGATGAATATTAATATGCTCTTACCGTACACTACCATAGTTTGGTGAATCTTTACCGAACGCAGTTGTCACACCCGGCGATTGTATGACAATACGTAGAGAGTTGTGTTTATCTTTATCGTTATATAGTGAACGACTGTAATCATAGAATATACCATATCACAGTCATCTAAGCAAAAAAAATCGCAGACTAAATAAAGGGATAATTATATCTTTACTGGATTCGGGTTTAATGTTCGTTGCGAAAATTAGTGTTCTCCATAAATTTTGACATGAATTTCATTCGTCGATGCTTGCAAGGTTAACCAATGTAGACGAATTTAAGACGTGATATAGATAACTACGATCCTTTTGTTGTTGGAACGTATCCGATGTTTTAGATACTCGCATGGCCCTTTACTCGACCGAATAGATAGTGCTGCTGAATCTTTCGAAGCTTAGACTAAAGTCTCGACTTTATAAACTTCCTTTCCGATTATTATAGGAATTATAGTCTTGATTGCGGGTAAAGACTTTCATCGTATCAGCAAAGTCATAAACCCAATAAGATCTGTGTCCTTGAATCTCTAATAATGCACAGAATGTATCATCAATAATGTCCTTTAAATTTTCCAAAAAAGTACCAATGTCCTTTAAAAGTAAATAACAATCTTCTATATAAACTACTACAGCAATATGATTCGGGTCTTGAGATCTTGAAGTAATATTATCTTTCACTTGAATGTCAATTAAATAGATGGAGATAGTAATCAACAACAAACAATAGTGACAACAGCAATTTCTTGTCGTCGGTATATTGCTAAGGATGTCCTTTCGCGTCTTAATTGTCTAATCCCCACATCAATAACGATAAATTTACTGAATCAATCATCGGTATAATCGCTATATAAAAATTTTCTTGATGATAATGTAGTTGGTTGTTGATAATTTGTTGTTATTATTGAAAAGTTGTGTCGTGCCAATGAAAGTTAAGCATCCAAGTTAGTCGAAGAGACGCCACAGCCGAAATCATTTGACCGCTGTGAGGGTATCCTCAATATTATACGTCCTCTACGCGATGGTAGTTTCTAATTTTTTCGGTAAGAAGAGTAGACAAAAATGATCAATCAAAACAAAATCCGCGTAAATACTGTAATAACAAAATAAAACCATCGCCCAAGTCATATGACTCATCACTGTATCTATGAGTGCAATTGCCCAGTAACTATCGGCACCGCCACCTTCTTCTCAAATTGTACACCTAGTAATCTAGTAACGTCTTTAGCAAAGAGAAAAACAGATACGTAATGAAAAACAAAAATTGAACAAATTTGTAATTATTACTGACTTTCTCGTCTATTTTTCAAAAAAACAAATAAAAATGATTTAATTCCAATATTAACGTTTGATAGAAAGTTCTAAGCTACACATGAAAAACTATATTCTCATCAAAGAAAATCTTTTAACTTATCCGATCTTTCTGCTGTGATAACTCACAGGAGAATATATTAACGATCTGGAGCTGTATATCATCAGATTTAGGTCATTTCTGCGACCTGTCTTACTCACTCCTACTACTAGCCCCTCCGACGATTATTAACCGCTTAGCAGTAATTTCTGTTCTCTCTTTTTTTCTGCTTCTGAGCGCTTCCAAGTAGTCACAGATGCCCTGGCCTAGCTAGTGTTCATTCTTTGGTAGTTATTCTTAGTTGTTGTAGATGGTTCCTGGTATCATTTCCTTCATTATACAAAAGAAAACGTAAATACGGATGTAGCTTTCTTGTAATTACGAGTAGTTGCTTTTGGTTTTTTTAGTAGGTAGACATTTTTCTACCCTTCTTGTTGTTCCCCGCGACAACCAAATGTGAGATAATAACATAAACTATCGTGGGCAAAATTATCTTATAAACTATAATACGTATTGTGTTTTACGATAAAAAAGGAAAAATGAGTAATAGCATTTCCCATTTTGTAACCTTACTTAATATATGCAACACGGCATCTGATACATAGCGAATAATAAAGCAAGGGCAGTGTACATTTATAATTTAATCCACAGGTATATTATGATAGATAATTCCACCATCTATTGATTGTTCGTTGAATGGTTTTACTAAAGAAAATACATCGATTTTTCATCGGATTTCTGCTTACTTCTAATACTACTGTAGGAAAAAGATGTTAATCATCATGGTATAATCATATTAGAACGACATCTTGTTCAGCTACGCAACCATTTCTTTGAGAATCCTTCTCAAACTATCATTATAATTTGGGTGAGTAACGCAATATATGACCTATATGGCAAAACAGTACATATAACACTGCAGTCAGTATCTCTCTGAACTTGATTTGGACCTCCAGATACAGTGTGATGGAGGGATATATAAAAAATTGGAGGAATATCTTGGAGATCCACAAAGAAAATTGCTTATCAACAAAACGAAGATCCGAGTAAGAACTAAATGCTGAGTCTGCTGTTAGTTTGGTGTTTTTCGCGAATTATCAGATTTATGAGAGAACCCCGTAATAAACCTGGATGCGTAACGACTTTGGTCCTTTGAGCAGGTTAGAAAGTCATTGTTTTTTAATAATGTCAAGTATTAAGCTTGCGTAAGTTTGTCTTAGTTTGAGGAATAGATGCGTAACGATCTTGTTCCCTTTGAACAGGGTCATCAATTTTTTAAATACAATCAGGGCCTAATTTAACGACCATGCGATTAATGAAATCGCGAGTTAGCGTCTCTTGTTCCTAGATCGCTACGTAGAAACGCGTTTAATTTAGCGATGTCTATTAATATTCTCTTGATTTAGCATTTTAGCGATATCTTGAAATTTGGTTACCGACTCATCGGTAAATCGAGCCCTGACTGTAATTTCAAACGTGATTTTGCCTTACTTTGTATAATTTTGTATATATAATATATGATGTAATGGTAATTGATCTATAATTGTGAAAATACCACTATCGCTATAATATTGTTACTGAACATTACTATATATAATGTCCCCTTGATAAAGTACCCCATTCACATACTCCTTTCGACCAATCAAAATGTTTAAATCATGATTAGTACCCGGGTATTCTATACGGTAAGTTTGGATTCAGAGAATAAAGTATAGTATGTATCATTCTGATACATGTATACCTGTTTTTATTTCATATTCTCATTACTTTCTTTATGTTTTTGAATTTTCGCGTACTCTAAATTAGACTCATTTGGCTTTTAATCTTAAACACTTTCTTAAGTAAATATCGAATTCATACCAAGTTTGCAATTTCTCGTCAAAATATTGTAGTAACTACGTAATGTCAATATGATCGACTTTTACGAGTCAACATTTAAAATTGTTCTTTGGCAAACTACGTAATGAGGATAATGATGAATATTACTGTTAGTCAAAGAATTTCACGAGTCAATAAGCCAATAAGCCAATAATACAATTTGTTCAAGAGCACTATTTGTAACTATTGATATTTGGTATTTCATATGTATTGTATAAAATGTTTGTAGATTGATTGAAAGTTGTATTATCATAAGAACGAGGATGGCAAACTCAAACTCTGAGTAACGAGACGTTAATTGCATAGACTGTGTGGCAGTTAACTAGATTGTATGATTTTTTAGTACTAATATAATGTAGAATTTGTTATTTCTAGTATTCTTATCGTTGTTCGTATTGTTCGTATTATTAGTATTATAGTATTATTTTTGCTTGTTATTTTCAATATTATATTTAACGCTTTGTTATTAATGTTTGTAATATTTACTGTCGAGATCACATACACTCTACGGACAAAAATCACCGGACACTTTTTGTGAGACAATCGTGTGGAAATTAATTAATGAAAAACTTGCATTGATATTCTAAATATACGTTCAGTTCCGGCGAAAAGTAATGGCGGTGAGATTGTTATGTAAATTTTACTATCATACTAGCATTTTTATAGAAGCAAAAGATGTAAATAAAGTGCTAGATTTCTAACAAGACAATTAAAAATGTGATGAATTTGCGAAATCTAATAGGAGCGCATCATAGCAAGTCATTTTCCCGATTGTGGGTTTGTCAAATTTTCAAAACTTATTTTTTCAATAACTAATGATCTGAATTTTATAATTTTGGTCTTATTAAATTCGTCTCAATAAGACGAACATTTTGGTGTAATTCATTTTAATCGGAATAATGCCTATCGAATTATTGCAATTTAGTTTTTTTTTGCATTGACACGGAAGATCACATCAAGTAGGGCATGATGCCCTATGGTGTATAACATCTAAAGTCATCAAATATTTACATTTTATAAAATGGATAAACTTTTTTACTGAGAAGTAAATACAAAATTTAATCCGTGAATATGCTCAGAAAGGGCCTATTCTATCATATTTACGGATTAAATTTTGTATTTACTTAGTAAAGAAGTTCACCTATTTTATAAAATAGTTTGATGACTTTAGATGTTATGCACCATACTCAAAGGCACTATCAAAATATTTTTTTAAAAAATTTTATTATATAATTGAAGGAAATCTAACAAAAAAAACTGGCCGTCATTACTTTCCGCCAGAACTGTACATAATTTTAAATGTTCTGCAGCATGAAATTTTAGTATAGAATACTTCAGAACATGTGGCATTTATTCAGTATAACATCGAAGCATGGTTTTTTTTTCATTAGTCCCCTCGCCATTATTTATGAAGTATAAAATCTATTATTAAAAGTTGTTGAATTATAATATTTTGATGTTTTTCAGGTATAATTTTCTAGAGTGATCAAAATTCTAATATTGCATATAATAATTTTTGAATCTATAAACTGGAACGTATATGAGTTTTTCATTAGTTATGTCCAGGGCATTTTATTTATGCAATTGTATTTTAGTTATAACTTTAGACAGTTACCTGAAACTTTAGTATCACATACTTCAAAACATTTTAAGACTACGAGCTTAGAATAGAAAGCACTATCAATAAAGTTGTAGTGGCATACTTTCTTCGTGCAATTATTGGTTTTTGTTTGAAATATCATATGCTAGTATATTTTAGCTATAACTTTCTAATGAATGATTAAAAAAGACTTGAAATTCTAGTAATAACATATTTCAGAATATGTTGAATCTATACGCTTAGGACATTGATACAAGTTTTTTCGTTAGTCTCCCTACTACCATTCCGCGAAAAAATGTCCGGTGACTTTTGTCCGCCGAGTGTACATGGTCGCAAGAAAGACAGCAAGTACATAATCAGCCGAAACATTAATTAAGCCCTGGATAAATTCAGGAACAGTTATGGAAACCCGCCTCGACAAATCAAATTTATTGAATAAACTGAATTTCTACTAATAGTTCCAACCATTTCGGTTGTAACTGATGGATTCCAATAGATTTTCTTTATTCTATCTATTAAAGGCTAATATCAAACTGACTAATGAAACGAACATGGATCGATTGCATATGATTTACGTACATGTATCGGTATGAGCAGTAACCAGAAGTTACTGGACTGGACCATATTGGACTTGTAAAATTACTAAATCCAGTGGTCCAGTGGCGCTGTAATGGACTATGTCCAGTATGGTCCAGTTGACAACACTGGATAAGAGCACTCGATATACTGTTAAATGACATCAAGTGACATGAAATCACATCAAGTACACGTGTCAATACATATCGATATTTAAATCCATTGTTCATGTACATGTATCGGTATCTTCTTGCATACATGTAACATACGCAAATAGGCGCGAGTTCAAATAAACTATTGTGTATCGTTATCTTATATCTTTGTTTTTATGTGTAGCACATCAATACGAAAACCTTAAATATCGCACAAATATTACATCAAAAAGACATCATTCATGTTTACTATCGCTAACATTGTCAAAATCTTTGAGATTTGGAGTTTCGGATCAAGGTGAGTTTAGTGATATTATGAATAGTATAAATATGTTTCTGATTATAATGATAACTGAATAAACCAATGATATAATAAATTCAATCCCATTTTTTTCGAAACCAATTATCTTGAAGAATTTAGTATTAATAAAACAATCAATAAAATGAAATATTTTTCATAAAATGAATTTAGTTTGCAATTATTTTAAATTCGATTTTGTAATGAATTTTTTATATTTATTAAAAGTTAACTTATTATTTTTAAAAAATAAATATTATTAAAAAATTATAATAATCTAATATAATCAGTTGTTATTATTTACCAAATATCTATTGTTTTCTCATTTAAGTCTAATAAATACAATCTACCCCTCTAAGATCACACACACTCTTTTGCATTAAAAGAAATATTTAATGCATACTTCTCTTAATACATATTCTTGGAACTGACATTATTTTCTCTAAAAAAATATGTAACTTATAAAAATCTAAACTAAAAAATTTTTATTTATTATCACTGCAAAATTCCCGTTCTTGATTCATCCGGGTCCCTTTTTCTTGAATCACCCCATGATCGGCGATCTCCATAAAAGATAAAAAAGCCCATTCTTGATAACCAATTAAATCGTAAGATCAAAAAACAAATGCTTATTTTTGAAAAAAAGTTTATATTTCAAAATCTTAGCCTATGAAACTAATCTTGTGTGTTCTAACAAAAAAATGTTCCTTGCGATCTTGTTTGTCAAATAAACCTAACCCAGATCCGGACACTAGCGCTAGCCATAACCGAAACTTAGCACATCATTTACGTCAAAAATTATCACGTGATCTGAACAGCTGATAGAGGTTTTAAATTTCTAGATCACGGTGAATCAAAAACGGGGATTTTTAAAATTAAAATTTATTGCCGATCAGGGGTGAATCAAGAAAAGGGGTCCGAATGAATCAAGAACGGGAATTTTGCGCTTCTGATTAAATCACGTAACATTTAGGGGTGTTCTCGAAATCTTACATGCTATTAGTGCCACCTCATATATCACACCTTACATAGGGGTGGGGGTAGAGGTATATATCAAATGGATATTACGTAATAAATGTCAGAGCCCGCACAACATGATTAATATAATATAAAAAAATATTGTTATTGCAAATACAGTATACGGATTTAAAATATTGTATAATAAATTTTTATAAACATTATAAAATTCAATTTTTAATTCATTAATGAGCATATTTGTTGTAAAAATTGAAAAGTATTATTTACTTAGCGTTAGGTTATCACTTTATTCATCTCGATCTGTACAAAAAAAATCTACATGTATTACTATTTTACAAGATATTGGATCAGCATCGCACACTTACAGACGTACGTATTATACTAGTACCCTAGCTACGGCAAAAAAAAGTGGCAGATCACGTGATTCCGACCTGATGCCGATCTGATCCGAATCTTTTGCAGGCTTCGGACAACTGATCTACAAGACACCACTCACTAAAAAGCCACAGATTAGTGACGAAATAATGTCCCGATTTATCTATAG
>CAJVPL010000499.1:0-25027 GCA_910591945.1 Ambispora gerdemannii
CTCCGTGTTGATTTCGTCGCGACCGGATCTAGTGAGTTCTTTGGTGAATATTTGATGAAATGGGGGTCTTTGGGTGGAAGTGCTCTTGAAAATCAATTTTAACAATGTCAACAACAATCAAATAAAATCTTTAATTGGGCAGTTTATTTGATTAGTACTTTTAATGTGGTTTATTCAAAGAATGTTAAAGCACATTGTTGCTGGTGAGCTAACGCTATATAGTATTTTTATTGGCTATTCAATTTGGTCACATGGTTGCAATCCGGATCGGATTAAAAATCACGTGTAACTACACGGCTTTAACGGACCCCTTTGTATAGTAATGATCCGTAATGGTAATGATAACCTGCCTTGTATAGTAATGATCCGTAAAATTAACCAATATTATTGGTTAATTTTACGGATCATTACTATACAAGGCAGGTTATCATTACCATTACGGATCATTACTATACAAAGCAAGTTATGAACAAAAATCATTACTGTTACGGAATCGTTTTGGGATGATTAAGCTAACTTTTAAGATCAAGTTTTACCTGCCATTTTTTAGTGTAGATCTTATACATAATAATCAGTTTGACCAATCATAATTTTTTTATTAATATCTTTAAGTGATAATATACATGTATTATATAATTGATACATGTAATTGACTCCGTGATCGACATTATCATCCAACAACTAATTCAACAACGTGGTAACGGTAAGACCAAAAAACTAAATTAGGACAAAAAGTGATACAGGTAAAAAAAATTTATTAAACATATAAATGCTACCTTATTTACCATTGTAATTAGAACTTTTTTTCTACAAACAGAATATTTAATCTACTATCATTTTTTCTTTTATAATGGCAAATGAGTAGAAGTGACATTATATGCTTCTGTTCTTTTCTTACAATATAAATTACTTCAAAAGAATTTCGAACTTATCTAACGAAACACGCCCTATCGTACGAATATCAGACAGGGACACAAATATAATAGCAGGGAGTCAAATGGTCTTTGAGCCCGAAATGCTATACGCAACAGCAAACGTTTCGAATGATCTAACCATTAATATCCCAGTGCCAACACTCAAAGAACTCCTGGAAATCCAAAAGGTGAATAGTTCATCTCCGCAAACTTCTTTGGTTGACAATCAAATCAATAAAAGCGCATTTGGGCTGTTTCTACTTGCATTTGGGAACGAAGTTTACAAGAAAACAAGATTGTCTGCAAAATTGTGGGGTAAATTTGCAGTGACCGGAAGGGAAATTTGGAGGAATGCCGATGAAGCATATCGAGATGCTTTTGATAAACTTGTTGAACTAAATTCTCATGATGAATAAGTTTTTTAAAAGAATAGTCGGATTTATATCTAACAAATAAGTTTTTTAAAAGAATAGTCGGATTTATATCTAACAAATAAGTTTGAAAAAACGCGTTTATGTTAAGAGAAGTCAGCAATATTGTTCACTTAGTTAATTATATTTTATCAAATAAGCCAATAAAAATTTTTAATTTCCACCTTTTCTATTGAATAACTACTGTATTCGTTTATAATATTACACAGTGAATACTGAAGAGATACCAATATCAAATATTGATATAGAGAAATTAACGTTAAGAAAATTAATAGATAATCCAAGACTTGTACCACTTACACCATCATATCTTCCACAATACGACGACGAGATCGTTCTAAAATAGACACACAACTGGCCGTCGTTCGATTTTTTAAGTCGACGAGATCGTTCTGAAATAGACACATAACTGGCCATCGTTCAATTTTTCAAGTACGCGCGGTCTTCACAATACGACGACGAGTTCGTTCTGAAATACACAACTGGCTGTCGATCAATTTTTCAAGTACGTGGAGCTTCATACCCGCCCGAAGACGCGCAAAATTTAATAAACCAAATTCACAAATTGAAAACGGAAACGAAGTTTTCGAAGAAGACATTCAGATTTTTGAATCAATGTAAATAATAAATCGGATACTAAAAAGAGAAAGTTTCGGAGTTGAGCATCGACGAATTATTGAAATTAACAGGTTTGCTTGATAACAGTCATACAGAACAGAATACGAATACGATGGAATTACAGCCGAGTCAATTAAACGTTTTTTTCATTTCTCGTTTATGTTGGTTAAAATTCAGAAAATGCGGCTATGTATATTAATTAATGAATGATATTAACATATATTTTTTATACGAATATTCTACATATAGATATTTCAAACTCGGCGATTCAGCATTGTTGATACAAACTAAAAAAAATGATAAAAAAAATATTAATGCAATTATATCTCTATAAACATTTTCCAGCTGCAAATTTATGGCATTGCGGTCATTTACTGCAACTGTTCGCTATAATATTACGGCTTGACCATAATCTCACAATCAAAAGTAATGCAACAAATGCAGTAATTCAAAAAATGATACATCAATAGTGTCGCTTTTATCTAAAATCTAATTAGTTCAAGATATAGTCAAACTCCCTTAACTGAAAAGTGAAATTAGAGGAGTGACTATAAAAAATATATTTTAATTATAGTCACTTAATAGTTGGAAAGTCAAATTGGGCGACTATAGAGAGGTATCACTTAATAGTTGGAAAAGTCAAATTGGGTGACTATAGAGAGGTGTGACTATAACTACAGAGGGTTTATTTTTAACAGTCTTATATGACCTTTTAAATAATTGGAAGGTAAAATCAATTTTATATTAAAATCTGTTAAATCATAAGAAATACTTAATAATATTATTATTTTAGAATTACATTAACTCAATTCGCCAGACGTTTCATACAAGATACTTGCTAAATTTGCTGAAATCTTGTATCTAGACTAGAAGAATCTGTTAAACACATTTTATTCCTAGCATTTAGTACATTCAAACTTGGCATTATGGCCAATTTCTCATCAAAGTTACGAACAAATCTTGGAAAATTTAGACGATCTTTTGTGTACGAAATGTTACTATCGCTAGTTAACAAGTACACAAAAGGTCGTTGTGTTAATAAAAAGTCAACTTTTTATAGTACTATATTTATTCATTATTTTTTGGTATATTACATATTTCATCTGAGTTTGGTTTTTATCATCTTTCTATTTAGGGATAGGAATTGTAAAATCTTCTTAGAATCATTTCAATTCCTATTCCTAAATAGAGAGACGGTAAAGACCAACAGCGATGATTAGGATCTTAAAAAATTAACAACATAGAATAGCTTAGAAAATATTATTAACGAAATTACTTTGGGGTTTAAATTTTCTCTAAGGGAATATTTTATGCTGCGAAATACGGTGAATTTAGCAAACTGTTTCTTTTTAAATATATATTTTTATAATTGTTAAAATTTTAAAAACATATTGTTAATTTACTTTGAAAAAACATGCATTAAAAGGAAAATGGTCAAATGTAAAAACTTGCTTCGAGAATTAACATGACGCGAAGTTTAAACGGGAATGGTTGATTTAACACTTGAACTAGCTATAATATTTATTCCAATCGCATATTTGATACTTTTATTAAAGCTCACCGGTGCCCAAATTAAACTAAGGGTACGACTAGGGCTAGAGTAAGGGTAAGGGTAAAGGAAATATGTTCAGTGTTAGCTCACCAGTGACAATCACCACCGGCAAGCTTTAGCAATACTCGATAAATATTACCAAAACACCCACAAGTTTATCAATCAGTTTTTTGAGTTTTTGGTTCTATTTTGAACTATTCATGTCTAATTATATGTATTGAAGAAAAAACGTTTCTAGAATGGTGAAAGGTTCAAAATTTCCCTGCCAAAGATCTTGCAAGCAAAGCATGACATGACAAACATAAAACGCCCAAGCAAAATTTTCGAAAAAATTAGCATCGATCTTTCTGTATGGCTAATTTACCTTTTAGCCTTTTAACAATGTGTTTATTTCAAGATCGGACATAAAAAAAGATTTCCACTGCACCAAACCACTTTGTATCCCAAAACAAACACGCACAGTAAATCCGTCTTTCATATCACGCACACTTCGCCACTTTTCGCCACTTTGAGAATTGCCAAAATCTCTCGAAAGGATCTTCTCTCCAACTGCGCTAGAAAGAAAACAAACATTCAAGCACCCCCAAGCAAAAAGTTTTGCTTCAAAAAATCTTTTCCGTTTTCTTTTACGCGACAGTTCTCTATTGATTTGCTTGTTTGTTTGCTTGAAAAAAATTGATTTGGATCACGCACAGGCCAAAAACATATGAATCAGGCGGAAAATTTCATTCTCCTTCGAAATAGGAATATCCTTAAAATTTACAGATCAAATTGAAGTCACATTTTTTTGATTTATTTCAAGAAATAAAAATTGACATACAAGTGTGAAATGCAGGGGATGCTTAATGCGTTTCAGAATACTGCGGAATAGTTGAGAATTCCCAAATATAGATTTCTAAGTTTCGTAGCTGAATTACTAGATAAGATACTTCGATTCGAGTAATTACTCTTCTTTTCCGTCGATTATAGGCCGTAAAACGACTTTGGGTCTTATCATGACTTTTTCTGTCGTCATTAATGTTAAATGCATAAAATAAAGCATAATGCTTAGGAAAGATCTTCAAACTTTAAAGTAAGATGTAAATTTCTGATTGGTGCGAATGTGATGAAATATACGAAGAAATATGTGATACATGAAAGATTATGTGGGCGTTTGAAATATGCATACTAAACGTTCTCCGAAAACCAAAGGTATTAATTAGTAAAGACATTACCAGTGAACTTATTTCTTTGCACTCTACAAATATTAGAAGAAAATATAGATAGTTTGAATAAATATGTCATGGCATTCAAACAAACAAGCTTTCAAACTAGGTAGGTATATTACTTACTTACAAATACTCCTACCCTCCCCCCCCCATTGTTTAAACTTTATTTGGATAGACTCAGTTCTTAATAATGAGAATATCATAACAAAAACGCAAACAATTCTGCAAAAGATAGTTACTTAAGGATCTTACAGAAGCAAAAAAATTTTCGTTTTATTTTTTCTTTACTCTTCGTTTTTTAGTTTCGGAAGCGAAACAAAAAAACCATAGTTTTTTGCGATACGAAGATTATTTCTTTTTCTTTAAATACTACTGAACTACCGTTATACAATATATTTATATACATATATATTTATATATACATATACGTTCTAAGTTTTCGAATCGAATGAATGATCTTCCTATTCCGGTAATTGTCTATGTATCGGTATGTGTATGTGTGTGCAAGGGTAATGCATCATTGTTAAAGAATCCTTGGCAAGTGATAAGCAGTTTCAGCTAAAGTATACTGTATATTATTATCTGTAAAGAGTCAATCGCTAAAGGAATAAAGATAATGATTGCTTCTCGAGATCATTTGACAATATTCGTTTTTATTAACGGTTATGTGTCAAATAATCGACTCATTTTATTTTATATTTACATTTATATGTATATGTATATGCTTATATACGTATAATATACAATGTACCGATGTAATATAATGTAAATCAATAACTATTCTTGCTAGAAACACGTTAATCATATTTTTACATACTTTATCCAGGTAAGGAACTGGTTTTCGGGTGGGGGAGAATGTTTCTGTGAGAGTGTGATTGGATGACTGATGGTAATGGATGACGGGTGTCTCGGGCCCTTTGATCGACAAATAGGGAAAATACTCGCACAAACTTAGATATCTGAATTACTATTATTTGATTTTGGGGTTCGAAAATCTTGATTGTGTCTTGGGAAAGTTTGAAACACTCTGATTGATTATTAATGCATACACTATTTTTTATGTTACTTCAAGTGAACGAATAACACAACACTTTATTTTTATGTTACTTAAGTGAACGAATAATCTGCCAATTTATATTGACATCAAAATTTCTATTCTTATTTTTTGTCAGTACTCGTGGTAGATAACAGATCTGAGCGATCCAAATAAAACTAACTAAATAAATTATTTGTTTAAAGATCTTTTGTCAATCAGTACACGTATATTTATTACTTTATTGATGAAAGTAACCGATCACTAGACACAAGATAAAACAGGATGTTTCGGTTTAGATATATAATGACGCTGTTTCGCACCATCTTTAATCAACTTTCTTTCGATAAAGTTTTTTCTACCAAACAAATAATAATTATATCTCTTGAAAAAATATCTAATCTACCAAATGGCATTCATACAACACCAAGAAGTTTTTTTCTCATATTCTCAAGAGAATGTTTGCAGAGACAGCATTTTTAATACCAATCCAAATACATGTTTTCATAGTCAAAAAAAATTTGACCATTGTGCTGCGGCACTAAATGATGACCTACAATTTCCTGCCGATGACATTTCACGAGTGCAAATGTTGTTGGAATATCTCAATATCAATGGCGATAATAATACCATCGCCGAGGAAACCAAAACTTTTGACCCAACCACATTGCATTTCGAAGATTTCGACGGTGTCTATTATGAAGACGAGACTTCATCATCCAATAATAACAGCAATTACGATGACGACTACTGTTCCTCGGATTTTGACAGCATCGAGTACTCGGACGGAAAATCATCATCCACAGACGACGACGAAAGTTTGCAAGATTTCACCCCAATCGACGAGTGGAGAAAAAATTGTCTCTACGATACCGAAGATCAATTAATTTCAAACTTCCAATTGACGCCGGTGAAACGTCGCCGAATTTCAAAGTGTATGCAGTATGAGCGACAATTACGAGAGCTCGAACAAGAAATGGAGGATCGGTTAATTGAACAAGAGATTATGGGATGGATGGATGAATGTGAAGAACAAGAGAATGTTGATTATTAATATTAAGCATATCATCATATCATGTCATGTCATAAGAAATATTTTCTCAAACTAAGACATTATTATCGCCGAGGATTTTTCGCTTATGTTTTTGATTTTCTTTCACATTGTAAATATTCACACATTCAGAAAGAAAAAACCATTAATTACTTAATAATTTAAATTCAAAAAGTATTATCAAATAAAATCCCGATATGTTATTTTAATCAATGCTTGAATAAAAATTTAATCTATGTATAAATGCAAAAAGTATTATTGAATAAAAAATTTAATCTATGTATAAATGCAAAAAGTATTATTGAATAAAATCCCAATATGTTATCGTTATGCTCGAATAAAAGTTTGTTAATAAAATCCCAATATCGATGTTATTTTAATCAATGCTATTAATGCTCGGATAAAGTTTGTAAACAAACGTACTTGTGTCCATTTTGAAAACGATATTCACCCGAGTTTTAAACTTTGTACATGTATCACTTACGAGTTAAACTATAAACTAAAAGATAACCTCTCATTTACTTAACGGAGAAAATAGAATAACCTTTTGTTGACATCTGTCGTGCAACTGTTCATATTATACAATAATAATTGAAACTTATAAAATGACGACGACGATTTGTACTATATGCTACTAAATAAAGCAAATCAAAAAAATATTTTGGGATTTTGTTTACGATGAAAGAAACAATGGACCGTAATCAATATTATTAT
Organism: Ambispora gerdemannii; assembly: GCA_910591945.1. Taxonomy (NCBI): domain Eukaryota; kingdom Fungi; phylum Glomeromycota; class Glomeromycetes; order Archaeosporales; family Ambisporaceae; genus Ambispora; species Ambispora gerdemannii. The sequence goes on from CAJVPL010000499.1 coordinate 7,522, forward strand.
AAAGAATTCGAAAGAGAGTATTTTTCTTTTCTTTTTCCATAAATGTCCATATTTGATATGTACGATAATAAGACATCATCAAAGTGAAAAATTGACGCATCATTGTCTCTCGAGAAATAATGGATCACTTGATGCTACGCAAAAACGCCTTGCTTTGAAGCACGCTCGCACGGAAGGAAGTAAATGTAACGAATCGATTAAGAAACAAATGAAAAGAAATATTGATTCTTTGCGCCGAATTTTCAAAGAACCTACTTTAAAAAACGAACCGCATCATTTTTTATCTGTTTTATTTTACGCATGGCAGCCAACGGGTAGAAACAATGGGAAAAACGTCATTATTTAAAATTGGTCTTGCTAATTTTAACATTTGCATCAATCTCGATATATAAATTCATTAGCCCCTACATACCATGCTCATCGCATTTTGAAAAGAACAATGGTTTATTGTTGGTATTTTTCGAAGAACAATCGGTATTTTTGTTTGTTTTTCTCTTGTTGATTATTACATTATTATTACCAACCAAACAAAAACGTTGTGTATTTCAGCTTTAATTACTTTTCATCCATCTTTTTATTTATAATCTAGGCATATTTCAGTATGCTAAGTTTTTTTTTAAAAATATTTTCCTAATATTGTATTTAAAATCCTACAGAAGCAGATACGAAATAGATTTTTGCATAATAACAAACTAAATACGTAAAACTAGTAATGTTTCCCGAGATATCGGTGTTGGTAATTGGATATAATAAAACTGTGCCACATTTTCAATAGGACATAGGAATTAGACATATGTCCCATTTAAAGATGACGCAGCAACTGTTGCAACGTGGTGACAAATAAAGCATCACCTAGTTGGAACTAGTTGCGGCTTATAAAATTTTGGAGTTGCTACAGGTGACAAATAAGCATCACATACTTGCTGCGCCATCTCTAGTCCCATTCCAATTTATAATATTAGGCAGCTTATAGTACTCGGGATTTTCTAGTTTGCTATTCTAAAGAGTTTTTGCAATTAGACGCGCGCGCTATCAATTGTTTTGTTCAATTTGCTCCAATCACTTTTCGCACCAATAAACGTTCAAAATGGCGTGGAACTTTTAAAGCGTGGGTACTACGGTGACCGTTTAGATTTTTTTTATTTTAGTATGTAGATTACGTTAATTGACGCAAAAACTCTTCAATATCATCTTATGACTATGCTTGTTCCTTGTTAGCGTTATGATAAGCGAGTCCCGCAATTGAAGATATGACTGTATTATTAATCACTGAATGGTCAAGAATATTTTCAAAACATTTGATGAGAAAACTGCATGTGATTTTGATTTTTGCCAGTTATTGTAGAAAGGACGTTTCAAAAATTATATTAGCGATAGTATATAACAATAGTAGTATTGAGTATAAAGTATAATGAAGTTCATAAATACAGTCACTTGCTCAAATGCATCGCTCGCTTACTTCAATCAATACATTGAGCGTAATCCTTCAAGCAAGCATCCATGCATATACTCGGTCCATCCTAAAAGAGTTAAAATCATTGCAATATTGCTCCGACAGCATTTTTTCGTGATATATTATTCTTATTAAATATATAGGCCCATGTACTAACTACGTATTCGTTCATAGTCATCATCACCATTATTTTTTTTCGCAGTCGTTGACGTCTTACTGCATCTATGTTTTGCATGTTTTGAATAGTTTCTCACGACGACGACGAATTTCGAGAGCTTTCTTTATCTCACCGTCGTATTATCAAGACAACTTATACTACTTTTACTATGAAACGGTTAGTTTATAGCAAATGTATCAGTATATGTGATATGTGTTTTGAACGCCCACATACGTAATCTCGTTTTTGCATGTATCGGTATCGGTTATGTGCATCACTTTTTTTCAACCAATGGAAAAGGAATCATATTTTATCTCGTCTTATAAATTGAACACAAAGTTAGATACTCTAAAAATGGCAATTTTTAGATTTATTTGTTGTGTTTCTCCTTATTTTTAATTTAAACACAAATTTATCGTCGTTTTTGGAAGTTAAAAATGTGGAGAAGTCAATTTTAAAGTATGTTGATATCTTTTTCGCCATTAATTCTTTAAGCTTGTACGTGTTTATATGCATGGATTATTTGTTTACGAGGGTCAATACCAGAAACAAATTAATTTAATATAAACAAAACATTCCAGATTTCTTGTTTTTTTTCGAGAAAGATTTCTTTATTTGAAAAACAAGAGGCTCATGCGGTCTCAAAAGTTGTGAACTTGTTGTAACTTGACCAAGTCAATAAAATTTCTGAGCCCCAAAAATTAAACGACCTTTTTGAAGAGATGCCCTACAGTTGACTAGACCCTCATCTACGTGACAAATATTACATATACATGAACGCACTATGCACAACAAAATCACGCTGACAGAGCACATACAGATGAAACTGCCTGGTTTGTGGTTGATCTTGAATCAAAAGGTTCTTTTTGATACGAGAAACAAGTAAAGCTTCATAGTGAATAGGATCTTCCGAATCTAATCATGATTGTATTGTTTTAATAAATATTTTTTGGTCCCAATTTCTAAAAATAAATCATGCATAAAAACATCAATCGCAGAATCAAGAAGTGCATGATTTTTTGCATTGATAATTAACAGGAATCTTGATTACTCATCATACAAACTGAAATGAAACATGCGACAAAACAAGAAGGCGTTTATTGCACATACTTTACGTATGTCTGAATCGCAAAAGCCCTAGCGTACATGATAATGAGAATGCAACTTTTTCTCTTTTTCGTGAAGAAAAAAAAGTGGGATAATAAAAATAAACGATGAATTTTTTTTTCGGACTCTCCTTAATTCAAGAAAACGTACGACGACATTCGACTGCTGTATACGTGTTGATAATGATACCAAAGTGTTTCAGAATTAGGATTTGTGTATGCTAATGTACTTTGTGCATGTGGACACTAGTTTATTAAGTTTCACAACACTAATTCTAATTTAGGTATTTTGAGACGCAGATTTTGTTTGATTCTAACTTTAGCAGCTTTAGCTAGAAAATTATCCAAATTTCGTACCATGTAAACAAATATCAGATGCTTGCAAAACCTTAAACATGAAAATCCTTTTTCCATTTTTCCAAATAAACTGGGATTTTCAATGCATCGGTGGGCGTTTTTCCTTTTAACCATTACTTTTTACTGGTCTTTTGTTATCCAAATTAAATATCGCAAACAAACATGCGTAATTTTTCCCGAAGATAAATATTTGTTTTGATATACTCGAGACCAAGCGAATTCATATTTAGGAAAAATAAATACGAAAAAACACAATGGAACAATGGAAAGGGCATCAATCTTGAAACCCAAAGATAACAAGGGATTCTTTTTGTCTCGTCAATTGTCCATCGAGTATTCTTAAAATTTTCGTCCGTGCAACCATTTTTCGCCCCAGTTCGAGAAAAAACAGGTATTCACTTACACCGGACATGTAAGTTCCATGAACAGTAAAATGGATCCGCAATTTGCTCATGCAAGTCTTCTTTGTCCATTTTTTCATAAAGCATAAAGCATACAGACAATTTTTTACGTATTCTTTTTGCGCATGGACAGAATTTACCATTTTCTCCTTGCATATACAGCATTTCGCATACACAGGTAACCGATGAAAAATCTTAGATAATAGTTTCGACCATTTTGAAAAATCGGTTTTTTATTGTATAAAATCGATCCGAGAGAATGAGAGGCATCAGCAGATTCAAACTGAGCATTCATTTTATTTTTATCGTTATCCATTTTATTGCATATCGATAAACTCGTTTTTTTTTTAACCTAGCATACACACAAAAAGAGATCGACACACGACATGTGTCATTATTTGCCTCTACTTCAAGTCGGATATGTGTAAAAATCAGGTTTGAAACAAATAGGTGTTGATTCGCTTAAACTGCTCCGTTTCACTTTTGACCAATGGTCATTATTGTACATTCGAGTAATACTAGCAACAGGTTTTCTCAACTTATTGATTCATAGAAGCACTGACGAACAGACAAACGACTTTCACTCTCAGAAATATACGATTTAGATTTTTATTCGCTGCGAATTTATTATTGCATCATGCGTATGTTTGTTCCCAAGTAAAAGTAAACAAACAAATCGTCTAGATAATCTGCAGAGATCGTGATACCTCTTGTGTCAAAGCCACTGATAATGAAAAACCAATTTCCAAATTTTGCCAACAAGAGAAATAGGCATTAAAGATGAGAACAATATGAAATATTTCGAGTTTTTATTATTGTTATTCTGATGAGAAGATTATTTACATACGTATTATTGAGAAGATACTTATTCGACGAAATTAAATTTTATATGTACAATTAACTAAATACTTTTGTCAACTATTAATCTTAGTAAAAAAAAAAACAACACTTGTTTTACAAACTTATGAACTGCTGCTTAATATTGTTCAAAATCTGTCGTGGTAGAACCTTCCACTGAATCCATCCACTCGGACACTTCTTGCTCAATTAACCGATCCTCCATTTCCTGTTCCATTTGTCGTAATTGACGCTCGTAATGCATAATCATAGATATACGATACCGCTTATGAGAGGTCATTTCAAAATTTGAAGTGAGTTCCTCTTCGGTGTCATAAAGTGAATTTTTCTTCCACTCATCAATTGAGACGTATGAATTACAATTATCATTGTTATATTTATTTTCGTAGGTATATTCGGAGTTAGTGGTCCGGTGGAAAGGATGCGTGAGACTATCGTTGTCGTCGATTGTGTGTAAACTTTCATCGTCTGTTGAAGATTTACCGTCCGAATAATAATCACTTGAATAGTCTTGACCGAAATTATCATTCTGTTCGTGGTATTGATGTGGATGATGATATTCCGCGGCAGTTTCTTCTTTGATGTATGCGCCGTCGAAATCATCAAAATATAATGTGTTTGGATCGAAACAAGATTCGGTTTCGTCGATTGTCTTTTTTGGTTCTTCTTTAATGTTTAGATATTCTAATAACATCTGCGCACGAACCAAATCATTGGAAAAAGAATCATTTTCTGTCGATGCAGAAAAAGGGGTTTTTTCTCCAAAGCGAGAGTCAAAACAATAAGTGAATTGAGACATTGTTTGTTGTATGAAAGCCATTTTAGTATATAATTGTTCTTCTGTAGGGATAAAAATCTTTTGACATTCTAGGTGTGGAAAGACGAAGTTCTATATATAATAAAACACGCGCACATCTTATCTATTTACGATTATAAGCGGAAAACAATCGAGTTTGCCACAATTCTTACCACACAATAGTCTTTTTTAAATGCGCCCCTGTGGCAAATTACTTATCAAAAGACGAGATCGTCTTATATTGTTCCAGAAATCGGATTTTACTAGCCACAATGATATTATTGGTGGTGCACTGTGTAATATGACATCATTATATGATATGTAATACATCAATGTAAAACACTACACGTTTTTATTACGTGCGTATAGCAAAGTAATACACTTTCTTTTCTCGAAAAGTTTCATGTATTATCTTTCTTTTCTGCTTCTAAGAAGAATACTAAACGAGATACAAATATCGTAAAAGCATTTATATTTATTGTTAAATCAAGATTAATTACTTGTGGTTCTCGAAAAAAACCAGTTGATTGTAAGAAATAAAGCTTATTTCCCTATTACAGTTTTCTAATGAATATATACTTATAGAACCTTTGCATTATATGCATGTACTATAATGATGTAGATTGACTTTTGTATAGAGTGGTGTACTAGCAGAAGAGGGTCACTTGATGTTTATTTAATATTCTATATACATGTATTTTGCTTAATATTGTATTTTAATGCTGTTCCTAGTCACACTGCGTATAACGTGAACTCGAAACGTGCGTATCCAGTTTGATTCAAAATTAATATGCCGCAACGTCCAAAGACCAAAAATTGAAATAGATCTAGATATATAGTTTCATATACTACCCATTGTAAAAATGTTTGATATGAAACATCAAATATTCATATATAATCTGACTAAAAAAATTTAGAATCATTTTTTTTGCATATTTTAAATAAATTAAAAATTATAAAAACACACGAAAATTTAAAATGAAATCAGGTGTTTTTTTTTAATAAGAAAAACATCATGTATAAAGCGATAATGTGTGTAAGCAAATAATTTCTATCGTCAAAAGAGTGTTTTCCTTTTTATTATTTCCTTTACCAAAAAAATATTTTCCCAGGATCAAAGAAATCACGACTCCTAGTATGAGAGCTCAAGTGGACTCAAATTTTATCGATGTTAAATTCTAATAGAACTAATAAAAATTGTATATTAAAAAAATGAAGTTTTGTTGATTGAATTTTTCTAAATTGTTTATTCGTAAATTAAATTACTAGTATGAATGACACAAAATTAGCTAAAAGTATGAGTTTTTTGTCTTGATAAATTTTTAGTGTCTAATTATAAATAAAAAAATAAAAATTATTTGACTTATTTTAATATTAGAAAAAGTATTTTTATTAAAATATTTTAATTGAATGAATGTTAATTTTAATAAAATGTAACTTTGTATTTAAATCAAAAAATAATTCTATTTTGTAGAAAAATTATTAAAATTTAATATTTTTTAATTTAGATTAAATTTGTACTGCTATTATTTTAATATTTTTATAGTAAAAAAAGAGTTTATATTAAGATTTTTCAATTGAATTAATGTTTTAGTATTTTTTATAAAATATTGATTTGTTTTTAAATTAAAAATATGATTTATTTTATTTAGCATTTTAATTTCAAACGAAAATAAATAAATATAATTTATTTTTATTTATTCTTAAATAACATTTTAATTTTAAAAATTAATTATAAAAGAAATATTTTTATAATTCTTAATTAATATATAACTTAACAAAATACATTATAATGCTTTAATTCATTAAAATGATGTTATTATTTTCGCACTGAACTTGATAAAAACTATAAATAAAGAATGAATGGTTTTTCATATATATTACTAGCAAAATGATAATAATATATTTTTATAAATTAATTATATATAATAAAACCTATAACAAAGCTATAATTTTTGGTTATTCAATTATTACTGGTCATTAAAGATTCTGTACTATGATTTTTTTTGCATTTTAAATTTTATTATTTATGCTAGTTTATAATTTTTGTATGGTGCATGACATGTTTATCCATTTTATAAAATACAAACGTTTGATGACTTTAGATGTTATGCACCATATATATTTATCTATTATAATATAAAATTATTGTAATTTATTTATAAAATATAGTGAAATACAGGTTTTTTTCTTTATATAAATGTTTCCAATTTTAGTAATCAACATAATATTTTTTATTTTTATATCAAAAAAGGTCAAACTATAAAATCTGATCTTTTTTAAAGTAAAATTTAAAAAACTCTCATTTCATGATATATATATTGCGTAATATAATTTTGATTAAAATTTTTGAAAAAAATAATATTAACTTTTTATATAGACTACCAGGACAACTCCCCAAAGTTCGGATCACGTGATAATTTGTTGATGTCACCAATGCGAAAAGAAAAGTGTTAGTCATGTGATACTAACCGTCTGACATTCTCCTTAATTATAATAATAAATTAAGTTTTTATTAAGAATTATATGGCATATAGAGACACAATTATAGTAAAATTTCGCAAATAACATTTTTTTATATAAATAATATTTAATAAATGAATTATTATTTTTTTATTTTAATTATTTAAAATAGAATAAGAATATATAGTCAAACTTTCCTTATAGAAAAATATGCAATTAAGAAATTTTTTACTATTCTGTATATAGATAGAAAAGCAAATAGATAAATATAGAGAGAAATATTAATCAAACTATAGAGATTTATTTAGTTAGAAAAAGATTTGAATTAGTTTTTGTAATTACTAAATTTAAATTTTTAAATTTTGAAAATTACAATTTATTTTTGATATGCTTCAATTTTAAAATTAAAAAATTTATTTTGAATTTAAATTGGAATTTTTGATTTACTTTTGCTTTTTGGCTTATCTCTAATTTTATAATTGAAATAACTGGTTGGGTATTTATTTATTTGGATTCAATTTCTTTATTTTTCAAATTATAATATCAGATATGATTTGAAATTTATTTATACTAGAATATCTTCAATTCTAATATTGAAAATATTTTTATAAATATACAATTTATTATAGTTATGACTTTACAAAAACAAAGTTAAATAAAATTTATCTATTAAATTTACAGAAATAAAGAAAAATAAAAATTAATTAAATGAACAAATAAAAACAAATAAAATAAAATCAGGAAATTCTCTGGTAAGTATCCAGAAAATTTCCAAGATTTTTTGATTCTTATTCATAAATATTTTTATAAAAACAACATAAATAGAATTCATCCGTTTATTGTTAGAAATATTGATAATAATGCTAGAATATTCTGAAGCTAGTTAAATATTAATAAAAAAATGGGACGGTAACTGAACTCGATGTTTACCATCTCTTATAAAACATCACTGAGTAATGGCAACACCTTTTATTTATTAGTGCTAGAGATCAATAATTGTTTCTAAAATTTCTACACGTTGCTCGAATACTGCAATAATTTTTTCATCGAAATTAACAAATATTTTAAACCACCTTTACGACGATGATGACATAAATTTCCGAATCAGATGAAGATTCTGTCCACCAACATGTGGTATTAACGTTAACTCATTTAATTACTATACAAGGAAATCAATGTTCTCAGTCTTTCTTCAACTTGTTCATTCACATCTTAGGCGTGTTATCTGACTCTTCATGGACGGCCGGATTATCTATCAATTTATCTGGCGCATGATAGAGACCCGCATATTAATATGCAAGTGAAACAACTCCATATTATTCCCTCAGAAGCTGTATTTGATACAAACCCCCCACCGAGAAAACATTGAGGGAGAGCTGACAGACATTTTGTTTTTTTTTTACTGTCTTACATTGCGCTCAATTTCCTAACTTAAGAGTCCTTCATATTTACTAAAATACATTAACGTTGTAAAAGTATATCGATATAGATAAAGTAATGGGAAAACAAAAATGGCTAGTTGTGTCAAAAAAATCATAAAATGGACCGTGAAGAATATGTATTTGTTTGATAAATCTTTTAAGTTTTATAAAAGTTTATCATTTAAGACGTCTGGAAGAACGTAAAATTGAATTTCCCGGCATTTTTACAAGCAAACTTTACGTACTTTTATAATACACACTAAACGATAACTTTTTCAGTCTATTTCAGCGTATACAGGTGTATCAAATAATACAGTTATATTTCGTGTTATTTTTACAATAGGGGTATATGAAACCGCGAATTTTATTTATAAGTTGGAATCAAATGAATGTATAAGATTATTCACAGAAAAAATGACATTCCATGGAAGCCGTACGTCTCTTTTTATATTGTTTCATTCTTTCGATAGTCATGAAAGAATAAATACACACCACACCCAGTTATTGTACAAATAGACGCAATACGGATTACGCATTAATGAGAGCAAGAAAATGATTGTGCCCCGCACCGGAATATTGAGGTAATTATCGATTGGTACTGTCTTTTTGTTACAGAATATAAATAAATACCAAAAGCAAAGACGTAAAGAAATGTGCGAGTCTCAAACCAAAGATTAATATCATTCAGCACCATTTTTCCATAAACAACACACCGCGTATGTTCTGAGAAACATGCAATGAGGGATCATCCTTAGGTTATAACTTGTGCAACTACATGTATTTCGAAATCGAGTAAACTTTGCTGTAGCCAGACTTTGTTTTGAGTTCGAGTTATGATGTTTTAAAGTTTGTTATACGTATCGATATATGATCAAGTGAAATTTTGCTGATTGATTTGCCCAAATTATGGTTGATAGAAGTTAACACTATAAGTTATAGTTTAATTAATTATCGTTTATTGAAAAAATCTATTGAACAACATATACATAATAAAAATCGCCTAGAAACCTGCATTAAAAAGTTAAACTTTAAACCTTAGAAATTTTCTGTTTTAACAACTTAAAATTAGAGAATAAAACTTTAAATCTTAACAATAATTTTCAAATAATAGAGACAATTAAGAATAAAATGAGGTCTTTTCAGTAATATATTAAATGATTGTGAAAAGAGATTTTGAAGGTATTTAGTTGGTATCAATGATAAGCGTCCATAAGTACTCTTGAAATATCATTGTCGTTTACATTCGATGTAGGAGACGGATTATTGAGAATATTAGTAATTCCATTGACAATACTTTGCGCCGTAGTAACCATGTTTAAATGTCCTGCCGGCGGCAGCGGTGGTTGCTGTTGATTTTGTTGTGGTAGTGGTTGTTGTTGGTTTTGTATTTGATTTTGTTGATTCATGATTTTCTTAAAATTACATTAATCGAAAGTAATGGAAGTTTCAATTTGAAGAATTTATAGCAAATCGAGTAAGGAAGGGTTTTGAAAAAGACTCGTTTATATCTCTCTTGTGTGTTCTTTCCAAATTAGGTAATGCTGTTTAATTGAACCTGAGAAGAACCCGAATAAATTTTTGTTCGAGATCGTTTATTACACTTAATTTGTGACCCGTATTCACTATTATATAACCGTTACATTTACTGTACTATCGCTATTACATGTATACTAATTGTCAAATATAGAAACTATAATAGAATTTTAATGCGATAATAAATTTATAAGTATTAAAAATGTTCTCACTAACACAATTGATTTTTCCTTTTTTGTTTATTTATTTATTTTCTAATTTTACTCATCATAAATTACACAACTTTTAATTCACAATGACATGATTTGTTTAAATTTTAAACTAGCAGGTGTTCAAATCAAAGCTTTCTTTCATAGGTTAAAATAAAATGAATTTATCGGCATTGGATTTTGAAGTTGTCCCAAAATCCATTTTCATGGGGCTAACGCACTGTTAAAGTAATTTGTATGCCGAACCAATTAAAGGTTGGTAACTACAACAAGTGTACACGGTTAATTTAGCGTTAGAGTTAGATATTGATCCATTACTCAGTCTCCACTATAAATAATTCATTATACGTTAAATAAAAAAAAAACATTTTTTATACTTCAAAGTCGATAAGTCAATTTATATTATTAATTAGCATGCAATTCAACCATGGATGTGACTACAAAATAAAGTAGAGATAAACGAATGGTTCAAAAATTACCATCATGGGGAATCATGATGAAAACGGATTATGGTAAAACTTTGGCCAAAATTGGGCAGATCATGGGATCATTTGGCCAGAATTATCGATACTTTCTTATAATAAAAGAGCAATATTTTGAAATTAATGATAAATGCATTAAATGCATAAAATATATAACTTAAATTAATTTTGCAATTGCTAAATACTATGTAAAAATTTATGAGTATAATTGTTATTTATAGTTAATTATAATAGATATTGCAAATTTCCCCATAATCCGTTTTTCATCATGATCCCCACAATTAATAAAATTGGCGCTTGTTTGATAGCAGGGATAAAGTCATACATCATCATATTCTTGAAGAAGATATTTGCAATTGTGTGGTTGTTCTTTAGGTGATGCTTTTTTTGTCCTGAATTGAACCTTTTGAAATTTTGACACGCATTAATAAGCCAACTCAGTTATCATGTAAATTTAAAGCACCGTTTAAAAATTTAAAGAGTATCTATAATCTTTGACAACACAAATGCTATCGCATAACAAGTTCGATTTTCGATACACTCAAACTATTAATTACCTGTTTTCTCGAGAGAATAGAACAACCAAAACATGAAACTATGTATTTTATTTTGGCGTTTTCAGACTTCTAAATTCCGATGACGGATACGTGTAATTTACTGACTGTATTAGCATCGAATTAATGGACGGGTCTACAATATCAACTTAAAGACACTGATTCAGTCGTCACCTTTCTTAAACATTGATTTTTAGAGGTACTTATTTGCTGGAAATAGGGATTGAAATCGATTCTCAATCTCTCATGTACTGTATAAAGTAGCACCTGAAATTTCACCTAACTTCTAAATCTATCCAGTCTTCCAAAATTTTGATCAAGTTAAATTAGATTTGATAAAACGATAAATTATAATAAGTACTGATATCGGGTCGATTTTTTCAATTTATAATTTTGCTCGAGTTATTAACGTTAACGTTAGAGTTAACACGTGATATATGGTTAGATGAAAAAAATTAACCAAGAACATCTGAGGGTAGTAGTAGCGGTAAATTTGACCTAAAAAATCTCGTAATGTTCCAAATAGAGAAATAGTTTTAAATAATCAAATGACGGGTCGTTTATTGGTTCCTATCAGAAATATGGAAATTGGAGATATTCAAAATAATGAAACTAACAATATACAGGAAATTGGCGTTGATATTAATGAAAATGATTGGAGAGATGATGAGAATAATGGTTGGAATGATGAAATCAATATCGATATAAAAATTTAACATGGAATGAAATTCAACAATCGAAAAACAAAAACGTGGTCGTTGTTTTTGATAGACAGAACTAAAAAAGTCGACATACGGGCTACTGCTAAAATTATCGTTATGCAATACATGTATTTAACGTTAACAAATTCTGAATCTTCCAATGAATAAATTTATATAAACGTCGATCAATGGATATCGGTATAACAAAAAACGAATATCCAACAATTGGCGTGCATGATAATCATACGTAATCGCGCGTAGAGAAACCTAAAAAATACATTTGTACATGTAAAGAATACGAAATTTTATATCTACTTCGTATTGGCTTAACGTATTGGGTTACAAATTTCAACATCATCAAGGCGTTTTTTATGTACATGTATCATCCAATATCGCAAAAAAATTTTTGAGTCAAATGAAAGAATACAAACAATTACGTAATGTCACAATATTAAGGAGAAAATATGATTCGAATTTTATCTATTCTTCAAAATGATAAGTTAATTTCTTAAAGAAATGTTTATAAAATTTATTTTTATATTTAGATTTTAATCTTAGTATATACATATGATTATAAAAAATTTACTCTATAATGTTTTGAAAAAACTTAATAAAAAAACTTAGAAAGTAAAATCATATCTATCTATCTATATATTGTACATAGTTAAAACTTTAGCTTATGTGGTATGTGAGTGAGCTTATCATATACGCATGTCATATTATTTCTGATATTTAGATGCATAGGCAACCGGGATCCTATATCGATGTTAATTCGCCTCTATTGTAAACAAAATTTTATCGTCTTGACCACTTCGATTTATCAAGTTTGTCTTTGTAATAAACTGACTATTTACATTATAATCTATTATCTAAGAATATAAAAAAAATATTTACAAAACTTTTATCATTATTAATAATGTTGTAATTGTTTTTGTTGTTGAATTCCCATTATTTTTTTCTGATAATGCTCAACCAGCGAACTCTGATACGCAGATTTAGTAGAGAAATGAAATTCCGGAACTTTGGTTATGTCGTCATTGATAGTAGAGAAGCCTTCGTTATTATTGATTATTAAGAATTGATCATATTGACTATTTACAAACTCAGATACATTGCCGCTTGCTGTTTTAAAACTTAGGTAGTCATCGTCGTCAGCGGTTGTAGTGGTTGTAGTGGTTGTAGTTGTGGTGATTGTAGATACTGATTGATTATCATCGTTGCTGCTGCTGTAGTTCGATACGAACGAAAAATAGTCGGTCTCCAAGTATCGTTTATACTATTGATTTTAATATATAAGTCATTAGCGTCAATATTTATATTGATATACAGTAAATAATAAATTATATTGTAAAAATGCTTACAGCTTGATAATCATTTTTGTCTACTTCTTCCTCTTCGTCACAATAAATTCCATCAAAATCTGTGAAATCCAAAGTTTCAGGATCAAACAACGTATCATTATTATTTTTATTAACGTTAATGCATGTTCGATCGTAGAAATCTGCACTGTTATCGTTAAGTTTAACCGAATGATGACTTTTTTGCATATCTATCATTTCGACATCGTCGTTAATAGCTTTGTCGTTTGTATCATTGTTGGTGCCATCGTCGTTTGTATCAAAATCGATCGTTCGTTTCAGTCTAGAGATTTCGTCAATATTATCTTCGTTGACATTATTATTACTTGAAGAAACCATTTTGTTAACGTTTTTATTATTAAATTAAAGTAGCATTTAAATGACTTGCTGAGAAAGAGCAAATCTTTCAAGCCATTATATAGTTTTACCAATCGCTATAATAAAATGTCAAAATTATAATATACTGTACTGTAATAACATAAATACAACCACAACTACGTACATGTGTTAAGCCAATGCACAGAAATGCATTTTCACGAGAAAATCTTAGGGGTATCGAGTGAGCCGTGTTAGATTGACGAGATAGATTAACAGATAGAACTACAAAAAACTTTTTACTGCCAAACTCCTAGATTTGTAGTGAATTATGTTTATCGGAACATGAAAATTACATTTATGTGCAGCGATTCGCTTTTATGAAGAAAATAACAATAATATTACCCATTCGTCGACACTGGCAATTGTAGGTCTAATTCTATCGCTATGTACGTAATTGGCGTCCTTTGTTGACTATTCGGTTAAATTCTTATCATAAATGCTATGTGAACATATTCTTCACAAATGTGAAAAAAACAAAAAAGGAAATGTTGAATGGTTACAATAACGTCATTTTATTACTTGATTAAATTACTTGATGAAACTTACCTTTCTTTAAGAGAACTTTTTTATATTGTTATTCCATGCGAATATTATTGTCGTTTATGCATGCACCAGAAAAAATTTGACAGCTGTTTGATGAAAATGACTGGCATGTGGTGATTTTTCAATTGCAATTATAGTCTCGAGTGCCCTTTAAAGACTGGGACTAGAAATTTTTTTGACAACTCAGTTGTACAGAACAATTGTTGTTTTTATCGTTTACTTCCACGTTGCGATAAATAAAGTAATATTGTACATTTTCTTATTCTTTGAGTGAAAGCAGAGAAGAAATTTTTTGACTAGCCCTTATGTGTATTTGTGTGTTACGTTATAATAATTTTGACGTGTGCTCAGACCACGCAAAGCATACTGATACGTATTAAAAATTTTCTTACAATCAACATTTTAAAAATTTACAAACAATTCCAATTAGACTAAAAGAAAAGTCCAGAATAATTAATTCTGAAGCCTTTATAGCGAAAAAAAAAGTATAACATACAAACAATAGTCACACGGTAAAACGAATGCATACTATGAACCTCCTATTGCGTAATGGTCACCTTTATGAGAATTCAGTTGAAGGAAGAA
This sequence comes from Ambispora gerdemannii, assembly GCA_910591945.1. Classification (NCBI taxonomy): domain Eukaryota; kingdom Fungi; phylum Glomeromycota; class Glomeromycetes; order Archaeosporales; family Ambisporaceae; genus Ambispora; species Ambispora gerdemannii. The sequence goes on from CAJVPL010000499.1 coordinate 22,877, forward strand.
TTGACGTTCCGAGTCCACAAAGTCAAGCATGTGTTACGAATAATGATACTTGATGATAACGAAACCTTTCGTCACGTCAATTGGACGAAACTTTCACCATGGCCACTTTGGAAATGTAAGTGGCGAATGACAAATCGTGTGACGAATGGCAATTTTGGCAAACTAAACCATAAAAATAATAGGTAAGTCAAGCTTTATTAATTTATCAGTTTATTTTTTGCATAATTTTTACCAGAGATATACAGGACAGGTTTAAAATTGCAGTCAAGGTCCTTTACAACGGCCGCATTGGATTAGTTCTTATATCATAAACTTCGGTATATAAGGGATTTTAAATAGTTAAAATCGTGAAAATCAAGATACCAATACGGTATAAACCGAATCCGATATACAACGCTGTTGTAAAGGACTTTGACTATACACTTTTCTCAAGTTTTCATAATGCTGGCCTAAATTCAGCATAATTTTGATCGTCTATAGCCTGCAGCCAATCAAACACATGTTCTAGATTTCTAAAGGCGTAACGGTAAAAATTTGTACATGTGAGTTTAGCTATTACTTTGATTGGTCAGAAGGTTTCATCGATTATCATGTGATTTAAGTTATTAGTTTTATTGGTCAGAAGATTTCGTCACAGGTTTCATCAATCGTCACAAGTTTCATTAATCGTCATGGGTTTCGTCCGACGAATAACTGACGAAACCTTTCGTCATCATGAAATAGTTTCGTCAGGCATCATTAATAGTATAGTTAAGCAGATCAAATACTTGTATTTTCTAAATTTAACTTTGAATATTCATCATTAATATTAATTGTCTTATATCAATTCGTAGCTCTAATTACGATCTATAACTTAGAATCTCTTTGAACATTTACTTGAACACAAACTGGACTTTTGATCAAGTTCAAGTCTGGTTTGAAGTTTGAACTGAACTTGAACCAGATTTTGAATTGAATTCAAATATTTAAGCTTGATTTTAGATTAATGCAAGCTCAAACTGAACCAGATTTTTTTTTCAGAACTTTAACTACATGATAAATAACTATTATTCCATGGATATAATATATATTCAATAAAACTTATAATAACATTACAGTTATTTGCAAATTTTTTGTTAGTTTTCATTTTATTTTATTTTTTTATTATGAATTATACCAATTTGATACTGAAAAGATATTTTTGAGTTACAAAATATTATTTCTTAGTAAAAAAGTTTATATATTTTATAAAATACAAATGTTTGATAACTTTAGATTTTATATACTATATAAAAAATGATCTATATATTTATATTAATATATTAAATACAAAAACTTATTTTGAAGAAAATTAAATTTGTTATATTTTTGCTGATTTTTTACTATTATTATTTATATATTTTTTAATATAGATTTTAAAAACAAAAGCTATTCACAAATTTCTCAGTATTTAGATTAATAAATCATATTATACAGTCAAGAACTCTATTAAATAATATTTCTAATCGATATTTTTCATACATCCTTCAAACTCTCAAGTAATAAAGAAATTTATTATTATTTGCATTATTATTATTATTATTTCTGATATAAGGATATGTAATAATAATAAATCACATGATTATAAATATTAAGTTTGATAATACTATAGAAAATTTTTCACTGGCGTATAATATCCATGGGATAAATATATATACCAAGATATTGCAAATTACAAATCTTCCATCAACAATTAGAACTTTTACAATCACGTACTAAATATTAGCTGAAAGTTTGAGTACAATAGGAATTTCTATACAAGTAATACTTGATTTTCGTGAAATATCTTATAATGTCTATGAAAAACTATTATCATATACTGGAAGTGAGAAATTTCTTGGAGAGTGTAAGCAACCATTTAAAATAAAACAATACGCCTATTAGTAGGATACTATATGAAAGTATACCATGATTGTGAATTTATCTTTATGCAACATGTGATTCTAAATCAGATCAAAATGCAATTTATATGAGTGATATAGTAGAACGATTTGCTACAATTTGATTGGGCAATGAAGTCTTCAGCTCAAAACATTCACACTCAGATTTGAGTTCTTATATTATTATTATTATTATTATTATTATTATTATTATTATTATTATTATTATTATTATTATTATTATTATTATTAT
>CAJVPL010000500.1:0-25022 GCA_910591945.1 Ambispora gerdemannii
ATCATGTGTTACCGATCAGAGGTGGCGTGTTGTGGCTAAGCCAGCTAAACGGCTTGCCTTGCTTTAAGGAACCCCCAAACATAACAATTGATCGTCAATTTTAACCAATAAAAATGAAGGTATATCAGTTTTCTAGACCATAATCACATTTACAAAAAAAATCGTGAAAATTATAATTTAATAATGGCAGAACAACTTGCACGCGGCAATCAATACCAGTACACGGCTAACTCGAATCTTGTATTACAAGCAAACAGATCTGAACTACCTCGTCGTGATCATGAGCCTTCCGGTGAGCCAGAATCTCTTTGGGGGAAAATAAACCCTAAAGAATTTGGTTCCCGAGCACAAAGAAGCACTGTCAAAGATCTAGAGACAAAAAAAAAGAAAGCTCGTCAAGCAGAAGAAGTTGAGAAAAAAAGAAAACGAAAAGAAGAAACTGACATTAAAAAAGCATATAGTTATTCTAATGTGTTGGCCGCGACAGAAGACGTAGAAAGTTTATCATATAGGCCGAAAACAAAAGAAACTCGAGAGGCCTATGAACTAATACTGGCGTTTGTATACCAGAATCTTGGTGATCAAAGTCAAGATGTGGTTCGTAGTGCCGCTGATGATGTATTAAAAGTTCTAAAATCAGACACATTAAAAGATTTTGATAAAATGAAACAAATTGAGACGGCAATCGGACCAATATCTTCAGATCGTTTTGCACAACTTGTTAATCTTGGTAAAAAACTAACAGATTATAGAGCTGAGGACGACATGGACGTAGACAAGGAAGGAGAACGTGTTGGTGATATTGATGATGAATTAGGCGTGGCGGTCGTTTTTGATGAAGAGGAGGATGAAGAAGATGAGTATGGTAAATTTGAAGTAGACACAGAAGATGATGAAGAGGAGGAGGGAGGTGTCGAAGCAGAGACATCTGGCATTTTGGGATTAGGACAAATTGACAATGAAGGCGAAGATGTTGGATCAGAAGAAGATAATGAAGGTTTTCACAAAGTACAGGGGCCAGCAACTTCTATATCCAAAAAATTGACTGATACACAAGCAGACAAAAAAATTTCCCCCCATGATATTGATGCATTTTGGCTTCAACGTCTTATTTCAAACTATTATTCCGACCCTCATACTGCTCAAGAAAAAACTTCGAGCACCATGCAAATCCTGGCTTCAGATTTTGATCCGCGTGAATGTGAAAATGCATTGATGGGACTATACGACTACGATAAATTCGATTTAGTCAAAATATTAACAGCAAATCGAGATGTAATTGTGTGGGGAACAAAGTTGGCACGGGTTGGAACTGCAAGTCCCGAACGTCAACAAATAGAAAATGAAATGCGACAAAAGGGTTTGGTGTGGATTCTAAAGGAACTTGCCGGTGAACGAGTACGTCGTGGTGAAGGTGCTGCTCGTAGAGGAGTTGTCGAGAACATAATGGAAATTGATCAGACTCCTTCAGTTGCTGTTGCACACGGAACAGCTCCCTCGACAACCACGAGAACACAGACATCAACAACTTATATACCAAAAGCAGTAATTGATCTTGAATCGATGGCATTTACACAAGGTGGACATTTAATGTCAAATAAAAATTGTACACTTCCTCAAGGTTCATTCAAGAAACCGATGAAAGGCTACGAAGAAATTCATGTTCCAGCGCCAAAACCAAAACCATTCGCAGAAGGTGAAAGAGAAATTCCTATAAAAAGTATACCTACTTGGTTACATGACGCTTTTAAAGGTGCAGAGAAACTAAACCGTATTCAGAGTAAACTTTACCATGAAGCATTTGAAACAGATGATAATTTGTTACTTTGCGCGCCGACTGGATCCGGAAAAACAAACGTAGCGATGCTTTGTATACTTAATGAAATATCCAAACATCGTGACCCTGAATCTGGGTTCATTGATTTGGACTCGTTCAAAATTGTATATATCGCACCTATGAAAGCATTAGTACAAGAAATGGTTGGCAATTTTTCAAAACGTTTGGAATCTTATGACATCAAAGTTTCCGAATTGACAGGTGATCGACAATTAACTAAACAGCAAATCGCCGAAACTCAAATTATTGTCACAACACCGGAAAAGTGGGATGTCATAACGAGAAAAGCCACTGATCGTAGTTACACTAATATAGTGAGGCTCATCATTATCGATGAAATTCACTTGTTACATGATGATCGTGGACCAGTTATCGAAAGTCTTGTATCACGCACAATTCGTCATATGGAAGAAACCCAAGAGTTGATAAGATTAGTAGGACTTTCTGCCACTTTGCCAAATTATGGTGATGTAGCGACCTTCTTAAGAGTGAATCATAATAAAGGCCTATTTCATTTTGATAACTCATATCGGCCATGCCCATTGAAACAAGAATATATCGGAGTCACAGAGAAAAAAGCAATTAAACGATTCCAAGTAATGAATGAAGTTGCATATTTGAAGGTTATGGCACAAGCAGGCGTTAATCAAGTATTAATATTTGTGCATTCACGAAAAGAAACCGCAAAAACCGCCAAAACTATCCGAGACATGGCTCTAGAAAAAAATACAATTGGACAATTTTTAAAAGAAGGTTCAGTTACTCGTGAAATTTTACAAACAGAAGCTTCTACGGCAAAGGATCCTAATCTTCAAGATTTATTACCTTATGGATTTGGTATCCATCATGCCGGAATGACAAGGGCTGATCGTACATTGGTAGAAGAATTATTCGCCGATAAACATATTCAAGTTCTTGTATCTACAGCAACTCTGGCATGGGGTGTGAACTTGCCTGCACATACTGTCATTATAAAAGGCACGCAAATTTATTCTCCCGAGAAAGGTCGTTGGGTTGAACTTAGTCCCGAAGATGTTCTTCAAATGTTGGGCAGGGCTGGTCGTCCACAATATGACACATTCGGTGAAGGAATCATCATAACCTCTCATACGGAGCTGCAATATTACTTATCATTGCTGAATCAACAATTACCCATCGAAAGTCAATTCGTTAGTAAATTAGCCGATAATTTAAATGCTGAGATTGTACTGGGTACAGTTCGAAATCGTGATGAAGCAGTACAATGGTTGGGCTACACTTATTTATATGTCCGAATGTTACGTAATCATACTCTATATGGTATTAACATTGATTATCTGGATGAGGATCCTTACCTTGAGCAGAAACGAGTTGATTTAGTTCATTCCGCTGCTGCTTTACTTGATAAGTCTAATTTAATAAAATACGACAAGAAAAGTGGCAGATTCCAAGTCACTGAATTGGGTCGCATTGCTTCTCATTTCTATATAACACACACCTCAATGGCCACTTATAATCAACATCTGAAGCCAATGATGGGTCATATTGAACTATTCCGAGTATTCGCGTTATCCGACGAATTTAAATACATCCCTGTTCGTGAAGAAGAAAAACTCGAACTTTCTAAATTGCTTGAACGAGTGCCAATACCTGTTAAAGAAAGCATCGAAGAACCTACATCCAAGATTAATGTATTATTACAGGCTTATATTTCTCAACTTAAATTAGAAGGATTCGCTCTAGTAGCCGATATGGTCTATGTCACACAATCAGCTGGCCGAATTCTTCGTGCCATGTTTGAAATTTGCTTGAAACGTGGCTGGTCACAATTATCAAGAAGAGCTTTAGACTTATGTAAAATGGTGGAAAAACGAATGTGGCTTTCAATGACCCCATTCCGCCAATTCAAAAAGTTGCAGATTGAACATATCAAGAAGATTGAAAAGAAAGAATTCGAGTGGGAGAGATATTTCGACTTGGGAGTACCCGAACTTTCTCAATTGGTGGGACAAAATCTCGCTAAGATAGTCTACAAACTAGTTCATCAATTTCCAAGATTATCATTGAAATCATTTGTTCAACCAATTACACGGTCTCTGCTAAAGGTCGAATTGACAATTACACCCGATTTTCAATGGGATGACAATATTCATGGTACAGGCGAAGCTTTCTGGATATTAGTTGAAGATGTTGATGGTGAAGTGATTCTATATCATGACTCCTTCATACTAAAGAGAAAATACGCCGAAGAAGATCATGTTATCACCTTTACAGTTCCACTCTTTGAACCTTTACCGCCCAATTACTTTATTTCTGTAATATCAGATCGTTGGTTGCATTGCGAGACTAAATTGCCAGTTTCATTTAGACATTTAATCCTCCCCAAGAAGTATCCACCACACACAGAGTTATTGGATATGCAACCTTTACCTGTTACTGCGTTACGTAATCCCGAATTCGAAAGTGTCTACAACACATGGGTTGATAAATTTAATCCTATTCAGACACAGGTATTCAATGCATTATACAATTCTGATGAAAACGTATTCGTCGGCGCACCTCCAGGCTCCGGAAAAACTGTTTGTGCCGAATTCGCTTTATTACGATTATGGTCGAAACCCAATCCTGGACGCTGTGTTTACATCGCTCCGTTTCAAGAAGTTGTTAATCAGCAAGTTGCAGAGTGGCAACAGAAATTCGGTAACATCCAGGGCGGAAAAAATATCGTTGCACTCACCGGTGAACTCAGTGCAGATCTAAAACTACTGGAAGGAGGTGATGTAATCTTCGCCACTCCAACTCAATGGGACTTGATCTCTCGAAGATGGAAACAGCGTAAAAATGTGCAAACGGTTGCATTATTAATCGCCGACGAAATTCATTTGATTGGAAGTGATGTTGGTCCAACTTATGAAATTATTGTATCTAGGATGCGTTATATCGCTGAACAAATTAGTGGCGAGAAAAGAAAAGCTGGACAAGCAGCAAATCAAATTCGAATTGTATGTTTGAGTACTTCATTAGCTAATGCTTTGGATCTTGGTGAATGGATTGCAGCAAAACCTGTCAACATTTTCAATTTCCATCCAAGTGTTCGACCAGTGCCATTGGAAATTCATATTCAAAATTATAATATTCCTCATTTTGCTTCATTGATGATAGCTATGGCCAAGCCTGTCTACATCTCCATCACGACATATTCTTCTGATAAGCCAGCTGTTGTATTTGTACCTTCACGAAAACAAAGCCGTCTGGCGGCAATCGATTTGCTCACATTCAGTGCTGCTGATGGTGTTCCCGATCGCTTTTTACATGCAAACACCGAGGAAATTCAAGAATATCTAGACAACGTAAAAGATAAAGCTTTATTAGCTACATTGCAACATGGTGTTGGATTCTATCATGAAGCTTTGGATGAGAGAGACAAGGAAATTGTCCTGAAACTCTTTAAAGCTGGCGCAATTCAAGTCGTAGTCGCATCTCGTGAAACATGTTGGGGTCTGAATTTAAATTGCCATTTAGTTGTCATTATGGGCACTCAGTATTATGAAGGCAAAGAACATCGATATGCAGATTATCCCATAACTGACGTGCTTCAGATGATGGGTCGAGCTTGTCGTCCTCGTGAAGATGATACTGGTCGATGCATTCTAATGTGCCAAGCGATCAAGAAAGAATTCTACAAGAAGTTTTTGTACGAAGCGCTTCCAGTTGAATCACACTTGGATCATTTCTTACATGATCACTTCAATGCAGAAATCATGACGAAAACGATAGAAAACAAACAAGATGCAGTTGATTACCTGACATGGACATTCCTATACCGACGGATGGTTGAAAATCCAAACTATTATGGTATGCAAGGCTCCGATCACAGACACTTATCTGACCACTTATCCGAATTGGTGGAAACCACGGTAAATGATCTGGCTGCTTCAAAATGTATAAGTTTAGAAGATGAAATGGATGTTGCTAGTCTAAATTTGGGTATGATCGCTGCATATTACAATGTGAACTACATCACCATAGAAATGTTCAGCATGAGCTTAAATCCAAAGACAAAAATTCGAGGACTTTTAGAAATTGTTTCCTCGGCCGCTGAATTCGAATCTATTCCAATCAGACATCACGAAGATAAAGTACTTAAAGCTATTTATGATCGTCTTCCTGTCAAGCTCAAATCTCCGAAATTTAATTCCCCACATGTAAAGACAAATATCCTTTTGCAAGCTCATTTCTCTAGAACACAATTGCCGCCGGATTTGCAATCCGATCAAACCATGATACTAGGAAAGATTATTCCTTTACTTCAAGCTATTGTCGATGTAATCAGCTCCGAAGGGTGGCTAAAACCAGCGTCAGCTTCAATGGAACTGGCACAAATGTGTGTTCAAGCTGTGTGGGATCGTGATTCAGAGTTGAAGCAGGTTCCATACTTTACTGAAGCGGTGATTGAGCGATGCAAAAGTAATGGAATTGAAAGTGTCTTTAATCTGGGAGAAAAAGATGAAAATGAACTACGCGAAATTCTGCAATTAAACGATTATGAATTCAACCAGGTTGCCAAATTCTCGAATCGGTATCCCGACATTGAAGTAGGAATAAAGGTATTGGATGAAGACGAATTAGTGGCCGGTGGACAAGGTACTGTCGTTATTCATCTGAAACGTGATGAAGACAATGATATTGGTCCAGTGATAGCACCATATTTCCCTCATAAAAAGGATGAAGGTTGGTGGATTGTCGTTTGCGACCCAGAAGATAATAAACTACTTGGTATTAAGCGTATCACGCTTAATCATGAATTGGATGTTAAGTTGGAAGTAACCTTTCCGGAAAAAGTTGGTGAACAAACGCTCACTCTTTATTACATGTCAGACTCTTATACGGGCTGTGACCAAGATATACAGTTTGAAGTACAATTGCATGAACCCACGGAAGAGGAAAGTTCTGAAGAGGAGGGTGAAACAAAGATGGAAGTAGAATAGATTGTATAGACATTAGAATAAATAATATCATCTAATTCTCGGTTCAACGTTAGTTTTTTTATAGAGTAGGAAATTATAAAATCTTCCAAAAATGAATTCTGTAAAAATCACTTATCAATTATTAATATAAACAAAATATGCTGTATGTGCACCAGCTGTTTCAAACAACCAACAAATGAGTTGAATAATATAATTATTACATTTATTTAACAACTGAATTAATTGGTTATTAACTTTCAAAAATGAAATCAAATTCAAACGAAACAAGAGTAAAATGTTTAAATAATTATAGATCAATATATTACAGATTTTAATGCTATACTCTATCGCTATGCTCTAACCCTTTTCTGAAATTTTTATCCCATAAAAAGAGTCAAATTTATTTTGATTTGATTTATTACAATCTGATTTCACTTTAATCTGTTACAATTATTACAATACCTATTGTTACTGTTTAAATATGTTTCATAACTTCAAATATATAACATGTTATTCATGTAATTTAATAACTAAAAAGTTTATGACTAGATTATTAAAGGTAAATAATGTATATAATAATTTAAAGTTCAATATTTTTTTATATGTTGTTTTCAATTGGCCAGCCATAATTCAGGCTAGCACTATAAAAAATTAGCATGATGTTGGCCAGAATTATCATAATGCCTGCATTATGGCTTGAATAGTGTAACGAAAAAAATTATTTTTATCACATGACACATGTACTAATACTTGTGACTTAGTTCGGGCCACGTGATAATTCTTTGATGACGTCAATGATGCGAAAAGGGTTGGGGTTTGGATCTGGGTAAAGGTTATTTGGCAAAAAAAAAATGTACTTATAGTAAAATTTCGCAAAGATAGTTTCATAGATACAAGCTTTTTTTAAAAATATGTTTATTTTTGAATTTTTGTGTTACACGTTGATCTTGCAATTTAAAAAATTATCACGTGGCCCGAACTTTTGGGGGTCGCCCTGGTAGATTCAATTTGGCCACACTGAGTCAAAGTATTTTGAAAGCCAAAATAAACAGAATGCAGTCTTTAAAAAATAGAGAGGTCTCTTTGAATAGTTTCTGAGCATTTTTACACCTTGCATGTAGTGATTTATCATTTATTGTTGTATTTTATAGGAAATAGACGCGAGATCAGTTATTTTATTAATAAAAAATTCGCTCTATTACACCAAAGTTGACCATCATAAATGGATACTTAAACATTTATTTCAACCAATCAGCCTTAAAGAAGACGAGGTGTGTTCTTTAAAATTCTTAACTACAATACAAGCTTTTTGCATTCAACTTGACATGTAATATTTTTTGCGTTTTTTGCAGCACCTTCAAGTATTACACTGTTCAAATACTCGTCTAGCTTCTTTGATACAAGCTCAGACTCAAAGAAGAGCCCGTAAATTATACACATTTGAGGATTTGCCGCATGAACACGATATTCGAGAAAAGCATTACAGGCTTATGCCTCATACTCGAATTATTACTCTGAGCAAAAAATATAGGATGGTTTTCCTTGTGGATGTAACGTCATCTCTAGCAACAATTGATTATGCAACAGAAAATATAATTATGTCAGAAGTTTTTGAAACGTAATTCCTTTTTTCTTATCTATTTTTTTGTATAATGTATACTATATATTTAATTATTACTTAATTACTTATATTAACATTGATAATTCAGTTTACGAAAATGCCTAGAAGGACTTGCCCAGCCATTTGTTTTACAAGATCTGGAAAAAGACCAGGCCCTTTTGGTATTCAAAAGTTTCAACCACCTCGATTTGACTCTATTTATATTCCGTAATCATTGTAATTTCGAATATTGGAAATTAGGTCGAGCCCGAAATATCAATAATAGTGATAGCTGAATGCTCGCAATTTGCCTCGAATGCAAATTTAATACCATTATTAGCAGGATTTCCTACAATGCAAGTTCTACTTCAAGGAATTGTGATAACAGAGAAATTATTACCGCAAATAATTGCAAAGCTGCAAATGGAACTTGCAAAATTCCAAGACAGTTTGGCTTCATTTCGTCAAAGCTTAAGACGAAAAGATTTTGCTGTCGCATATGTCATGGATGTTGCAGGACCCAAAACTGAAGAATTGGCTGACGTGACAGGGTCAGGAAAACCACTTTTCGATAAAAAAGATAATATTTGGAAGTTGGGGTCAAGCGGCGGCAATCTTTCTTATAGCTTAAACGCGGGATTATTTGCGATGGATTTACTTCCCAATGAAGGACTACCATCCTTGGTTATCATTACAGATGGCGTGCTCAAATCTAATCTTGCAAATATGTCAATTGATGATGATGTTCTTCAACTCCTCTCCAACAAAGGCATTAATTGTAATATAATTCAAGTTGGATCCAGTCAAGGATTCAATCCTGGATGCAATTTTGGTCTAGTCCCTGATAATGAAATTTTGCGATTCGTCGCGGCTGCGACTTTCGGTCTTTTTCTTTACTCATCAGATTGCCCAAAGGTTGCTATTAATAGTGAGGGTTCAAAAATGGATTATGGGTTTCCTCCTAATTTTTATCACAAATGCCTTCTAATGAAAGAGTTCAGTTTTAACAAGAAAAAAGGTGAATCGAGATATTTGAGTATTCCGGGTGTAGAAGATCGTGCTATTGATGTTCCCCGTGAAAGATATGTTAACGGGGAGGATCATATGCTTGAATTTAATTCCTACAAATTTTTCCCTTGGGATCCTAAAAGTGAACCTCCGGCAGTTGAAGCGATACTAACAAGATTTCAAGAATACTCTTTGCTTATTGATGTTCAACTACTAGTAGCAGCTCGCATACGACAAGGATTTACCATTGATCATGTAGTACTCGTTGAGAACCGCAATAATAGTAAAACTGAAAAGATTTGCATTACCATGTCACGTCTTTGGCTTCCAAATGTTACAATCCAATACAAAATTAAGGCACTATGGGCAGGCGAAGTAAAAGGAATGACTCGATTAAAATCACCAAGAATTGAGATTAATGTTTTAGCCTACACAGTATTTGCTTTATATTTTGTGAATTTTCAGACAGCACAGCAAAATAATGATCCAAGTCATCCTTTATTCTCTAAAATTATTAGGATGGTAAAGTTTTTGACCACAATTCATGAAACAGATGAATCATTCAAAAAATACCTATATTTCAAAAGTTCAAAGGACAATAGTAAGAGTTATATTCGCGCTACTGAGAATATTAGTTCACAATCTTCGTCTAGCCGTCTTGAGAATTTTATACAGTTTCGAGATTCTCTCGAGAATCGTTTGGCCACAAGATCATGGTGTGATGAAATTAAATTCGATTATCTTTTTGCACCGACAGTATCTTATCCCATGCCACAATCTCTTGCAACAGAACGTCTATGGAGAAAAGCGTTATCGAAGATCCGGGAAAATTTAAAAAATTCATGGGCAAGTTTTTCCCCTTCAAGCAATGTATACGTGAAAGTCATTGATAGAGGTGAAAAAAACATAACAACAAGTTTTTGTGAACTTCGTCTTGATCAACAAATCGGCTGTTTATGGAATGTGAAACTAGCATTTTTCAATATTGATGTATCCCATCGTCGACATTCGCTCCAAGAGATTATCAACATTTTGTCCGACGAACAATCATACGAAGACAAAAACTATATGATACATATATGTAAACGGCCTTTATCAAGATTATTATTGAAAGCTCTGAATATTTCCTCAGAGGGAGAATTTCCTGTGGATACCAGACTAGAAACTGGTTATCATTCTATTGCGCAATCATATTTAAGACATTATAGAAGGGCTTGGCTAACGGACCTTGATGATGAGGTGTTCTTTAAAGATTTACGGATAACGCCTATTCAAGATTTAGCCTTTCAATATCTGTGCCGAACGAGAATAGACGAAGGTTATATTTTAGTGTATGAAAAAACTGACAAGCAAATATTTTATCGTGAATTACAATATAATGAGAATAACCCGAATTTAAAATTTGGAGATAATGGTCAAATCAGCAAAGTTTGTGGGATTCAATATCAAGTTTTCAAAGACTCTTCCACCGGCGAAATAACTACAGAATTATGGATGGAGCCAACTCAAGATATAGATTTGAAAGATATTTATAATTCTATATCAAGGCAAATCCAAGAAACTGATCGGCTAAAACTTTCTCATTTAGTGACTTTTGATCAAATTTGTTATATAGCAATCGCTAATTCAAAACAACAACAAAATCTACATCTTCATTCAGGAAATACCCACGAGAAAAATTCACAATTAGATAAACCCCAGTTTCCTGAACTATTTGATCTAGCAGCTCTACTTCACACTAGCAAGTTCCTGGTTGCAAATTATATTATTCCCCTGTTTAAAGCGTCACCAATTACTGGTAGTGTGAATTCTGGAAAGGTTTCACCTGCTAATAGCGATACCACCATCAGATCGAGTTTTTTCGATCCAAGATCCCCAAAAATTCTTCAAAATCCTATGTCAACAAGTAATCATGGTTCACCCTTAGATTCAAATAAAAATCAATCCTCTCAAATAGAACAACAATTGAATCTTGACGTGTATAATTCTTATCGCAATTCGATAGCAAAGCTTAATGGGGGTGCTGATCGAGATTTCGCATTATTTCATCTATTTCTTGAAAAGGCATTCTCCAAATACGCCAGTGGTGAAATAAATACAGAACATGAAAGTTGCAAAAAGGATCAATTGTTAAATCGAATCTACTTAGCATTATCAGAATTTATCGACACCAACAAGATAACATTGCAGTGGACTCGAGATCTCCAAGAGACTAAATGCTTTGTCAAAATGATCGATTCTAGCTCGTTTATCCTTATCATTATTCCTTCTTTAAAAGTTATCTTAGATAGATTGCATGGATTTTTCGAAAATAACCAGGATCCATTTTATTTAAACATTCTTTTGTTTTTGTGTAAAAGACCTCGTCCTTTACATGGAGATGATAATCCTGTTAATTATCTTCACTACACTTTTGAAAATATGAAGATGATCAAACCAATATCGATGGGAACTTCATTCAGAAATTCTACTTCCAATATTGCAAATTATTCCTTAGATCCACATCTTTTTGCTGGAGGCCATAAAAATCCACTTTCATCTGATGAAGCGGCTAAAATTACTCGTGGGATAACAAAGTTATTTGCTTATAGTTTCACTCAATCCATATATTCTAGCATTATTCAAAAGCGATGCGTTGACCCTAACGATCTAAGAAAAGCAATCAACACTTGCATAGAAGTGGATACTGTTGACATAGATATAACTGGATATGTAAATGTTCACGTTCAAGCTGCTCGCAAAAGTCCTGATGGGTAAGGAAATCCTTTGAATTACCGTGTTTCAAAATATCTCTTTAATTCTTAACTTCTGTCTAGAGATGAGGAAATAGAAGTTTATCAAAAATTCATTTCCGTACTCGGTCAATATTTCGAACCTGCCACATTCATTGATCCAGAATTACAAAACATATACTTCTATCGAGCATCGATCAAAAAAGCGAATGCACAGAGTTTAGAAAAGGACATGGCTCCAGATCTCTTGGGAAATTTTGCAGAAATTTTTACCTGCGCAGAAAATCCGCTCTTTATCAGATTAGAATGTACATTCAAGAAAGCGGCAGTACCCGCTCTTGATACTGAATTTCAGTTACATAAAGACTTTCAATCGGAAGAGGCATCCGTTCTTGGAGATGCAAATTTCGTAAAATTTACAGTATCGACCCTACCTACCAGTTATTCATGCATAGTAGATGGGAAATTTCATGACTTCACACCTAGAAGTGTTGGTACTGAAGAATCTCCTGTTGCTTCTACTGATGGAACTACTGCAACTTTACACATTATTTGTTTGACTTTACCTACTTTCAAAGAGGAAGCTGTCAAGTTGTCGTCAGGGTTTAAAGATCTTCAAATAGACAGTCACGCGAGGTGAACATCATTAGTCAATATTTAAAACTCTTTCTACTTCTATCTATTAATCACTTTCTTGCCAATTTATTATATTCAGTCGATTTGAACATGATAAATCAAGATCAACTTTTAAATCTGTATTCAGCCAAGATAAAATAGAAGCTTTAGAGGAAACCCAATCGCGTATCGAATGGTTATTAAAAGAAGAGATATTACACGGACTCTTGAAATCTCATCCATTCGACAGCATTTTACTGAAATATGTACAAATGCAGTTAGAAAGTAATAAACAATTTCTAGATTATCCAACTGCTATCAATATGCCTTTATCTTTTGTCCGTCGAATGAAAGGACAGGAGAAATTCTTACAAGAATTCCAAAAAGCAGATATGTCACCATATTCACTTAATCAAGTTGAAGATTGTTTCTATCTAAGCGAGAATGCTGAAGTTGACGAATTATCTTCAGAACACATCACAAAAGAACCCAGTAATATACTTGACATCTCGATGGATAACAATCCAAAAAGTGAAGATGTACTTGAACAATCTGTTTCAAAAGGAAGCGATCTAAATATATCTTATAATGATTCTGGAGGTGAATACACTTACAATGGAGGTGACGATTTGTGCGGAGGTCTTGGAATCAGTTTCGATTCTCCTGAAACAATCAATTCAAATGCTGGTCAAAAAACTTTTGATTCGCTTGATAAAAGAAATTCTTTAGTAAATCAAAAATTCTGGCTCTTACTTGTGCCACGAGAGTTCAACATAGTGATTTTTTATTATTCAAAAATTGTCACAGCTGCTAAACGTAATGAGATTATAAAATACGTACAAAATTGCATTGAAAAAGTTCTTAAACGAGTAAATCAATTGGTTTTATTAGATGAACTCAATGAAACACACCGTTGCAGGTAATGAAATTAACTGATTAATTAGTCGGTCTGAAAATTCAGTATTATTTATTGTCTTTTGTTCAACAGCAAATATTTAGTGGCACCACCTGAGAGTACACCCGAATCCAAATCATCATCGGCATCATCGGCATCGGAAGAAGAAAGTGATGCTCAAAGGACAGAAATGGAAGCCAGTAGTGGCTCGCTCGCGAATCTTTCAACTTTAGATCATTTTAAGCCCGGACAATTTGAATGTCCCTTAGTATTCAAAGAAACTTTTTTACTTCATCGTAGATTAAAACCTAATTACGCTCTCAATACTATCACATCATTAGTGCTTGATTCATTTGCTATCATCAATAGAAAGCATATGTTTGTAATTCCCAAGGGAGATTACATAGTTTATCTTAGACTATCAGAAATAGGGGTGCCGACTGTCTCGGAATTTGAGAACACGATCGAGGAATCAAACATTAGATATGGATATTCACCATATATTCACTCCTCGTTTATTGGCGGTAATAATAATTCGCAGGAAATTCATTCAACCACTCCAATTATTGGTTCGGATGACAATAGAAGGTCACCATCGAATAAAAGTGCTAGTCCTCGGACATCTAATACAGTTTCCCCTAGTTCAAGGAAAGTGGGATCTGCAGCACAATCTCGCATCTTTGGTGAAACACGTGAATTGGTAATGGAAGTTTATGGAGTAGATATGCCAGGACGTGAAATCACGGAAGAATTAGTATCTTTATTGGATAATAAATTAACCACAAATATCACTCTCGGTGTAATCTCCAGTTTTCTCGCTAGAACTCTTAATGCAAAACCAACCTCTGCAGTAAGCTTTACTAACTGATTTTATATATATATATATATATATATATATATTTAATGTGGACATCTTCTTAACAAACAAATTACTTAATATTATTTAGGATGTGGATTTCATTTTACCGATTCTCAAGACTCCCACGTGTAAAAAAATGTTAAACATACCGGGTTCAGTGAAAAATCTTTATGCTTTTTTATTTTTTTTCAAACAAAATTTGTCGAACTACTTGACTGTTTTGAGCGGCCCTGATGTGATCAACACTTTAAATCGTCATTATATTGCAAGATATGGTATAAATTGGAACACAGAAAGTGGAAGGTTTGTGAATTTGTCACGCCAAAAAGGATACTTACATTTCATATTAATTATTATCATTATTATCACACGCAGGAAAACTATGTCATCAGTTCACCTGGGTGAATTTGCATTTTATTATAATTGCGTTCAAGCAAGAGCTTCTTCTTTCGAAACCAAAGGAATTTCCGGTATTTGTTTGACTTTAATGAACCAAAATGGCAGACCTATCTTTGAAATTCCTCCATCAGATTCTATTATTAATGATGACGAAAGTAATAAAAATGATGATAATACAGCAATGGTTAAGTTTGTCAAAGTTTTACTTGATGATCTAGATCACATATTTCCAGATCCGTCAGTAAAAAATGATGATGATGCTAATAATAATAATAATAATAAAAGCTCATACAGCCTACTTGTTGAAATGTGGTCACAAGGGAATATTAACTCGGACCTATTAATTGAGAAAATTAAGTGTAGTTTCAAACAAACACTCTGCGACTATTTCGTCGAACTATATATAATAAAAGGTTTATCGCAAGCTTCTGATGATTCATCTCTAGAACAACAATCATTAAATTTGGATTCCAATCAATCTGCATCTACTAATCGAGATAATTCAGCAACACATCTTGAACGTCACATCCAAAAAATCTTTATTGAGCCATCTTTGATGATACTCGAACAATCCGCAGATTTAGGAAATCCTGCAGTAAAATCTTTGGAAATGGCTGCAGATATGCCTTTCTGGATCATGGATGATTTTTTAAGAGAAATCCATGAACTTTTATCCGAAGTACATTGCAACTTTTTTCCTATTATTTTAAGGAGAACATCATTATCGGATTCATTTGCAACTGACGTTCAGAATCTCTATGAAATATATCACCCATCAAAGACCTCCGAAAAAAGAGACGTTACTTCTGGTTCTTATTCTAATCAATACTTTTTGATTAGTGGTCTTAAGGAACTTTGCATACGATATGGACCTTCAGTTAAATTATCTGAAAATCGTCGAGGTAGTTTAGGCAGTGATCTCTCAATTTCGCGCAAAAGTTCTATCGAGGATTTTTCACAAAACACTGATACAAATGAAAAGATTGGATCAACTCATCATCGAAAAAGTTCTCTATTTACTTCAGTCGGACAACAGAAAAGTTTTTCTGAAGAATCCATTATGTCTTATACGAGTGGAACTCATTCTATAGCATCATCATCTGAATATAATAATGCACAAGTTCCGTCAAATATAAGTCGCTCTTGTTTTTTGATTATGTCGATCGATGGTTTTACCATGTCTGTCTATACTTATAATTTACAAAAAAATTATAGCGAGCAAATATTCACTTCATTGAAAAAGATTTCAAATTGGCACAATGATCGCATGCAGCTATTGAATAATATACTTCATCAAAAAATGGGTTTATTTTATCATATTGATAGTATATCAAATAATAAGATTCCTTCAACTTTTATGCAATTCCCGAGTGCTCCACACACTCCTCGCGTGGTTCCTTCACCTATGCCAGGATCTTCTGCGTTATTCAATAATACTACTCAGAAACCTCCGCATGTTGAAAATCTTTTGAAGATGCAACAGCAACAGCAACAGCAACAACCACCTTCTTTATCAATCCCGTCACAGATGGCAGCACAGACACCACCTAGAACAGGAGTAATAGCTCAAGATATTGCAGATTTAGGTTATGTTAAGTCACTAATTCGTGAAAGATTTCCACAACGGCCTGCTAATGATAATCGACCATCATCAGAAGAAGAGACAAAGAAAACAACATCAAATCAAATAGATATTCGACATGATTCACCATCAACAGCGGCTAATAATTCAGAATTAGAGAAGATAACAAATAATACTCCTTCGGTATCTACACTAGAATTAAATGAAGTACTTAAAGATGCCTTTGTTGAAACAGCAGTCGAATATGGTATTGACGGTAATGAACGAGATGCTCTTTTACGTCATGGGCCTCCATTTATGGCGACTTGCATTCGTCAAGCTAAAATTTCACAGGCACATGAAAATGCACTCAAAGTTTATGAAAAATGGGTAAAAAGATATCAAGGAGGGGAAGATATCATTGGAATTCATACAATCGCACGTTCTGATTTAGCGATTATATTTAGAACTTCGCGTATTTTACATTTCTGCAGAACTCCTCTTCTTTTCGGTGGAACTCCTTCTAATCGTATCCAAATAGAATCGATGATATCGCAACAAGAACAACAAAGATCAAAAAATGAGACAATACTAAATTGGTATCAAACCATGATTGTAACCTTTCTACAAAATTACGCTTCATATCTTGAAACAATTGGCATGCAAATTGTAATCTTTGGCAAATCAGATTCAAATTTAGTTGATGATGGGAATAAAGGATTCCCATCGTTTACGTCGAAATTTTCAATCTCTGAAAATGTTGCGATCGATTGTCCAGCTGTTTTTTTACTGAAGGCACTTCAAGGAGGTTCAATTATGTGTGAAGTTCGAATCCAAGGAGTATTCGTATGCGTGACACTTTATACGCTCAATCGGAGATACGGACGCTTACGAGTTGCCGCGCCTGGATTCGACGTTATAGAAGGTGATCGAAATAGTTTGAAAATATTCACGGAAGAATGTGGTCGATTTAAGAAATTAATACATGTCAATTCCTTTGTTTATGATTTTCATTTGAATTACATAAAGTACATCCTGGAAAACCAAAAAAATATTCCAGCGCCATTCAGTATCTTGGAATTTATCAAAGCGTTTATTAATGTATATTCTCGATCTGCAAGTTACGCAGAAAATCGAATTTACTATGATAAATTTGAAAAAGTGTCTTCATCAATTCAAAAAGACCTTTATTCTTATATTGCAAAAAATCCACAGAGATACGGGTTTTTTGGGATTCCTTTTGAAAATGAGCCTATAGCTTGCTATACAAACGACTTTGATCAAGCCCACGAACATATAGAGCAACGAGAAGGAATTACATCTTATGGAAAACAACGTATATTTATCTTTACTCATGCAGACCAACTTTCATTATCGGGAAAATTAGTATTGGACTATTTTATTATTGTATTAAATCAAAATAATGATTCATCGAAAGTTACTTCTACACAAGATCTCTCTCAATGTATCGATCACGATGAAGAGCGATTTAACCACATTAAATATGCAAGAGAAATTCTGGATTCAATTGTTACCAAGGTCCAAATTTAATATTCTAACGAGTGTTTGTTATATTAATTCTAATTGTCTAATTGGATATTATAATTTTTAATAGGCTATTGAATTTAGTGGACGTGATACGTTATGGAACCAATTACGGCCTATAAAGTCTGTATCTATGACAGGACAAATGAACCATGAAGATTTTTTGGAACTTACACAACGATGGCGTGCAAGAGAGTTGATTACAATCAATCCGGATTTTAAGCAAATCCTTGAGCTTTCACTCAATTGGTTTGATGTTCTTAATTTTCTTTGTAATTATTATGGAGATGATGCCCGGGAGTTGCACGAACATTCCCGTCGTCACTTGCTTATTTTCAATCCGCATAACCACGATCATTTAATTCAATTTGTTTTCAATGAAGAAAATAGAGAATTGATTGTCGTCAATACAGTATGTCGAGAGGCACTTCCCAATTCTGAAGGACTTGAACTTGAATTCGCTGGAGATATTTCAAGGACTATATGTTATATGGTTTGGGAAAAAATGGCTTCCCGTTAGTTCTCCAGAATTCCCTATATTATAAATAAATTTTGCACGTGATTATTTTTACGTACACCATAACATAATGATAACATTTTCAATTTCACTATTTTTACCTTTCAAAGAAATTTTGCAGTTCAATGTCATTCTATAAACCCAAAAACTGTGTTCAAGCTTTGTTAGAAAGAGAAATACATTCTTTTAAACCTAATACCAATCTTGCAAATAATAGACAATTTTACACAACTTTGTTTCCTAATGAAACAATATTTGTTGTTAAAGTTCCAAATTTTATTAATCTTCGAAGATTTACGCCCGATGGAAAGGTTATCTCCTTTTCTTTAAAATATCCCTTTATTTTGAAAGACAATGTGTTCTTTCATAAAGTTGTTGATTTTCCAATAAAATTTTCAACCCATTATAGTATATGATTAGTTTTTCTTCTTGCTTGCGTGTCCTTCTAGTTTACAACTTTGAAACGACATGTCTTGATTCAGCCTTGGATGCGAATACTATTGTCAATTCTGACAATGCATATCCTTTTATATAATAACTTGATTTAATTCGTTCTTGACACCTCTTAATTGAATTCTTGACTTTAATATACACTTTTGACAAGTATTTCTCGCTCAAACATGAAACGAATATTACAGATAACCATGCCGAGGTTCTATGCAAAGATTTTTGCCTAATTACCAAAAGTAACAAATATGTAAATACTATGTTTAGATAATTATTAAACTAGAATTTCTTATATTGACTCTCTGTATCTAATAATTCTTCAGATGATTCTAGCCTCGTCCATTCATTCACTTTGCTCTCCAGAAGAAGCTCGCAAATACCCGTGTTCTTTGGATTCTCTTTCAAAATTTGAAGATGTTACCTTTTATCTTATTGAAATCGAGACAGGACAGGTTTCTATTTATCATCAATTTTCGAATTCTTACATAAAATTTTTGAATTCATAATCATTTACATTTTTAGATATGTGATAAAATAACCTTTGAAAACGAATGCATTTATTTGTCTCATCATTATGGAGTTGCCCTCATTGGAAATCTCTTTTCTGTACTTTCTGTTCAGAACCAAACAATTCATATACTTCATATAAGGGTAATTTATTCTTTGTCATTCATAAAGAATCTGATTTCATTACTGTATTACTTATTTAATTTTGTGTTTTTATTATTAGGAAGATGGACACTTTGTTGATGAACGAAGTATTGGATGGTTTAACCACGAAGATGATGAACTTGTTATGGCAAGATATAGAGAATTTAATGACCATTTTGAAGCTCGAAAACAAAAAGAGGGAAATTCTTACAAAAAAAGAAAACTTTCGCATGAAAGTTCTATTTATGAAGAAATAATGCATCCTCCTTCGACTTCATCCTCATACGAGAGTATAAGTTTAATTGACAGAATGGATTTTGAAGTGCCCTCTACAAGATTAATGTCGCCCACATTACACATTCCAACTCAGACCGATCCTGAAATAATGCAGAAATTTACGATCATAGAAGACGTAAGCCAAATAGTTAAATATATGTAAAATACATAGAAAATAACCTCATTTTCGTAATTGTTGGAATAGGGCTCACCTCCATACAGTGGTATCAAGCAAAAACTTCTGGCCTATTTATTCAAACAAGCACACAATACAAATGATGGGTAGCAGCATGTTTTGTCTTAAGAGAAAATAATCCGAATTCCCTTTGGTACAAATTTTCATGTTGTTTTTCGATTTCATAGGGGTTCAGCGTTGCGTCATTTCTATCAGATCTTTGAACAGCTATCATCGCTCGTCATGTGGAGGTTACAATTTATCGATGAGTCTCGTCTACTGATAAAATTTACAAATTTAGATTGTATCATCAGCTATGTAAGTATTAATAATTATAGATATTTTGGTCTTTTTTATTAATAATTCTAATGAGTTTATTATTCATTGATTTTTAAAGCATGCTGAAAATGCAATCAATCCAGCCTTCTTTGTAATATATAATTATCAGGAATCTGAGATTGAGTCCGTTTATGATAATGCTTCCGAAGAATTTTTAGATGCTTTTGAAAAGTCAAGCGAAACATTTCAGCAAATAGCATTCAATGAACCATTTTTATTCAATTCAACTTATTCGAATAATTTATATGCACGAGAAAATCTAAGAAAACATCAATATGCTGTACGATATGCTCGAAATGGAGGGTGAGCATCTTTTGAAAGTTTCAAAAACATCGTCTCTATTAAATGAATTTTATTGTTCATATTGTAAAACAGGCCAACACAAGCAATCAAACGTGTATTAGCATGTTTACCCTTTAGCCCACAATCTCGCAGTGAAAGTCCTTATTTTGACCAATCACTTTTTATCTATGATGAAAAAATAATTTCAGCGTGTGATCGGTATGACTATATAATTCCTTACTGGCTTTCTAATTCATTGTTAAAAGTATTAGAGCTATATATATATATATATATTTTTATTATTAGTCCCAAACCTTGTCAAGATGGTCCAATTAAGTTTCATTCTCGAGTTACTGGTGAACTCAAGTTTCAGATACATCTGACACAGTCAAACCGATCTGGCAATCGGTCAAAGTAGGTTGATTACATTATTCATAATTTTGGTTCTTCCATATGTTCGATTAATGTGTATCGATTAATTATTTAGAAGATATGTGTCTTTTATCTCGCATCCATGGTTTCCATTTATCATATCAATACAATATACGTCGCTGCATCCCATGCATCTCACTATAATCAATTTCCACGTGAGAGCACCAAATTATTCATGATACTTTCTTCAGTTACAATTAACTCAAATATATGATTTTTGGCACATATAGTTTTCTAGTATTTTCTCTTTGCTTAAGTTTGTTTTTTAGTTATAAAATAACTCAACAATATACTTAGTGAAAATAAATCCTCACGGTATACGGTGACACTTTATTCCTACTCCTTGTAATTTTTCATATATTTTTTGTTCAAACGCATAATTAAAATTAAATAATAGAATTTTACGCGTATTTTTTTTTTCTTTACAACTAGTTTTTAACTGCTGAAGAATCCAAAAAGAGCAGATTATTGGTCTATATAACTAATCGTTTTACTGTAACATGTAGTCATGCATGATTATGGGTATGCAGTAATAGAAACCATTTTGCTTCCCATAATTGTTCCTTGATCATGCATCTCTCTCTATATATATGATCTTTTTTGAACTTGCAATCGTGAATTCGAATCAAGTTCAAAAAAATAAATGGATTCGAATTGAATTCGTAGTCAAGATGATCCTCAATCGCGCATGAAAGAAATCAGCACTGGCCGTTGGATTATTATAGCATTGCTTGTTTAAACCCGCAATTATTAAAGTATCGTTTGGCTAGTT
The DNA here is from genome assembly GCA_910591945.1 of Ambispora gerdemannii. NCBI lineage: Eukaryota > Fungi > Glomeromycota > Glomeromycetes > Archaeosporales > Ambisporaceae > Ambispora > Ambispora gerdemannii. The sequence goes on from CAJVPL010000500.1 coordinate 21,889, forward strand.
TCGAAATATTTCCACGCTCTTTTTGAGCAACACTGGATTACTATTATATGTCGCGAAATTTGATAATTAATCTTTTCCCGAGGTAATAGCAGGAGAAGCTTTTTTTTTCAGCTAAAGACTCGTAATTGGTTTCTGTAGAGTTGTCAATTCGACTAAATCAGGAAACGTCTCCAATGCATCTTAGCAATTTCATAGTAAATCCACTCATTAGATATAATTGATTAGATTGGCGTCCTGTATATTTTTCCGTAACCTTTTGGTGTTAATCCTTTTTGAATTTCTTCATGCTGATAACAAAGTTGCCAGTAGAATTCTGAGTATATGCTGTATATACACATTTCGACGATCGAGTCACGGATATTCCTTAATCCGCTTTGAATTTTTATTCTTTTCCCCATGCGATTTCTTTGAACTGTTATATTATTTGAACCTAGTCCGGATAACTCGACGGATTTATCAATCGGATTTAGATATTTGTCAAGCGCATTGTCATGGTTGGAGTGAAAAAATTTCGCTAAGTATTGAGAATGATATTTATATTATGTGTATTATAAGAAATAAGTAATATCTACTTTATACAGTAAGCTTTTTTTTTGATGCAGTGTGTTATTATATTAAATAGCAAAAAATCAAATTTTTGTCAAAATATGAAATAATTTTATCGATAATCTATTTTTTCCGTTTCCAATGTATATCCTTTTTCGTATTCAATAGTTTCACACATCACGGGATTTAACTTTTCAAACCCGCAGGTAAACTGAATACATATGCGGACACCTGCGGAAGGTCAAATGATATATCGGCGGAATTCATATGTGTATATCAAATTTTAGTTGCAACCCGTAGACCAGCTGTACATTTATGCTTCAACTTCGCTGTTGTCATCGATGTTGTTGTAACTATAATTGTTGCTGTTTTTCCCAACCATATAGTCACTAATTAAATTGACTCATCTTCTCGACAACTTTCTCAAATCCAACCTGAGCACATTTACGCCCAGCCAATTCACACGCAGATCTTAAACATCCTTCTGGCGGCATCCCTTGCGTTAATCCGTATATCACACCAGCGATAAATGTGTCGCCAGCACCAACAGAATCGACTACACTCGGTATTGGTAATGCGGAAGCAGAGAAAAGTTTTTGTGTTGGATTATGAAAACATGATGCACCAGAACTACCCCACGTACAAAATAATGATGCACTATGAAAATGAATAATTAGATTATTTTATTAATTTATTATTTATAGTAGTAGTTATGCAGTATAACGAATAGAGTCTCAATACTCACGTTTTTTTACAATATGGGCCCATAACTTGAAGAAAATCACCAGCACGATCATAGCCTTTTCCTTCAGCAAACACTTTCGAAAAGAAAACTACATCTGCCCGATGCATTAAATCTTCAAGTCCCTTTCGATGTGGTTTCTCCAATTCCACACTTATAATACATCGATTTCGCCATTCTTTAGTGTCAGTATGGTCCATCATTTTGGCTACTTCTTCAGTATTACGACCTTCGAAATGTATCCAATTGAAAGGAACATCTTGATTCAAATCATTCATCGCTGCCTCATCACAGACACCCTCAAATTTCCTTTTGAATTCTTCAAATGTCAGTTCATCGATACTATATACATTATAAAAAAGATAAACTTTACGGTCTTCAAGGAAATAGAGCATAGTAGATCAAAAATGCGTTTTTTCACCTATTATAATTTATTATTGTTCTTGAACTGGTATTTTCTGCATGAATTATATATGCTACTGGCGCGTGAGAGGCATTAGAACGAAAAAGGCAAGTCGAAGTCTTGATATTATGCGCCTCGAAATCTTGCACCAAAAAACTAATAATTCGATTATATTAATAATTATGATTTAAAAATTTTAATTATTATAATAAAAATGCTCACGTGGATGCTTCTTTTGACGCCATAGAAGCCATAAAGTAAGGCTGACATAATGGAAATTGCGACAACACGGTCAGTGTATTTCCAGAATTCCCACCACGCCGCTTTTCCACTCGTTGCGCGCGTTGTTTTCCGTCTTCAGGCGGGAACTTGTCAACATATAGAATAGTGTCTTCATAGGCAGAGCCTACTGCAAGAATACGTAGAGGTAAAGACTGATGGTGGTGACTTTGCGAAGGCATATTAGATGTCTTTTGAGACATTTAAAGCTCGCAAGGGAGAGATATGTAAGTGACGACCAAGGCAAATAAACAAAAAGCACAACTATTCGCACGAGTAGAAAGTCTCGAGACTTTTGGCTAGTAAGGCATGTAATTAGAATTTCTGCGAGTTACAGAATATTAATCGGTCCATCCGGTTCGATCCGATCCAAGGACTGCCAATCACAGACAGGATCGGATTGGACTGAGATCTAAGAACTTGGAAAAGTGATAAATATTCTAGAAGAGAGGGGGGATGGCCAAATCTCAGATATTAATAACTATCCTAAGAGCATCTTTTTTCTACGTAATCACGTGAAATTATATGATGCATCAGATCGTGATAACATTTTTATTATTGATTATTATTATTATTGTTTTAATATGACTTTAAGTTCTGTCACGAGAGTACACGTGATAGAGTCAGATGGGAGAGTTGATATTGTCATGATATGACATTTGACGAACAATCTTATTGGATAAGATTTATATTTATTATTATTGGATTATATATATTAGTATTTCTATTGGATAGTTATTTTTAGATAGTTATTATCTTATTGGATAATTATATGTTAGATATTATTGGTTCTTAAGTTTGTGTTAACACCAGCAATGATAGCAACAACAGCAATGATGACAATGACGTTAACACTCGTGTTAACACCAGAAATGCTGATAACACTTGTATTTAATTAACTTAACGACAACAATAATAAAACCAGTTATATCGTATAACATGTAATTTATATAAATATACCATGTATCTTAGCTTAGAATAAAAATTAATCAAGTTTGGAAATTAATCAAGTCAGATAATTAGTCAAGTTAGAAAGTTAATACTTGAGAAATTTCTTGTTTGATAGAAACTTGGATAACTTGTATAATTATATTTGTATTGGTTTTTGGTCTTGAAAGATAGATCGCTTATAATAAACCATTATTATTGACTTGAAAGACAGTC